>WBNH01012383.1:249477-269076 GCA_013401255.1 Urocolius indicus | reverse complement strand
CGCGTGTCCGCGGGCGCCGTCCGTTCGGGCCGCGGCGTGCGGGGAGCCGGGCGGGCGCCGCCGCTCTGGGCCCGAGGAGCCGCCCGCGGCTGTCCCCGGTAACTCCCCCCGCGGGGAGCGAGAAGCCTGTCTCGGCTGAGCCGAGGCGGAGGCGGCCGGGGCCGGGCGGTGTCTTGGAGGTGGCTGGCACGAAATTGGTCACCAGGGGAGACGGTGGCGTGTTTCTGTACGGATTGGCATCTCTTAATTGCTCCTTGGGTGTTAATTAACGCCTGGCAGGGTATTTCCATCTCAGTTCCAGGTTCTGTGTGGTTTGCCTTGTTGAGATGTTGGGAGATGCGGTGGAAGGGATACCAAAGACGTCAAAAACGTACCTGTTCTCGACAGAAATGATGGCAGATTCCGTATTTGTATAGATTATTTGCTAATTTCCCTTTCCAAAAAGTTAAACTGTACCTAACCACCGTCAGACTAGGAAACAGCTGAGGTTAAATGTCACGGGATGATTATGCACTGATTCACTGGCATATGTTTGCTATTATAAAATACTTAATAGTTTTTTTTTTGGTAGAGGAGGACCTTTTTGGCCCTTAACGTTTTCCAGATACTTTGGTTCACACCTCCCTATTTCTGCTTAAACAAGTGCAGTATGGAAGCGTATGTGCTCACACCTCTGAAGTTGTCCATCCGCAGGATGTGTTTACACCTCTGTGAGTAGGGAAAGCACACTTCAATACAGTTTATAAACTGTACGGTTCTGAGAATCCCTGGTTTATAACACAGGCAAGTTTTGAGTAAGTTTAGGTGGGCAGACAGTGAAAACAGTAGCGTGGAAAAAAAAGGGGGTTTTACATGTGGAGAGACAAATACTGCTCCGTATGCTCCAGTTCAGTACACGGAGCTTCTTGAGTAGTGGTTTATGTCTGCAAAAAGGAGTGAGAAGAATCAGATTTGGAAACACAGTTGCAGAGCTCAGTAATGTGAATATCATTCTTTGTATCTGCCATTTTATGGCTGGCTGATGTTAGGGGGAAGGGGAAGTGTTGTTTTTTCTAAAGCCCCGTGGAAAATAAACCACATTCACAGAAGAATTCTGAGGATTAGTCTGGGCAAACAAGTTTCACTCAACTCCCTGCCACGAAGATACTCTTTCTTGTCAGTCATCAACTTTAACATCTCCAATGTTTTTCTGTTTCTCAGTGGGAACTGTTACATTTATGTGACAGTGACTCATCCATCCATAGTTAGAGCGAAATTCCAGGTAAGCATTAACCATTATCCTTTGTTCACAATAGTTAAGTAAGTTTGTGCTCTTAGAGTGCTTTCCTAGGATTTTGGAGCACTTTATGACCATTCATTCATTAATCCTCATCAAAGAAAGCTGAAGAAAATAAAATGTAGACGAACTTAATCTCATAGAGTCTGATTATGTGAAACATTAAAGCTAACACAATTCCATGCACGGGAGGTGCTCCAGTGCTTGGTGGCATTGGATCCTACTGCAGGAAAACCCTCACACAGCGTGCTTTAGGGTTTGTGGGATTCTCCCCCCCCCCACCCCGCCTTCCCCAGTGTTACATGAGAGTGATGTAAAATGTAATCACAGGAATATACGGGCAACTTTTTGAGCTGTGGTATTGAAATACGTGCTGCACCTGCTTATTCACAAGTGGCACGAGCTGCATGGTCACTCTGGGGTCACGTGTTGTGGTCAGGTCTGGCCCTGCTGGGCTGGAGTCCTTTTCACTCTGATTCTGGATATGTTCCTATAGCAACACTCCACCTATATGATGACCATAGATAATGTTGTAATAGTATCTTATTTTCACACATACCCTCTTGTCTCGTGATTCTTTAAAGACTTTACGTCTTGACAAAAAATTACACAGGTGTTCAGCGTCTTCAAGTAATCTGCAATGAATCACAGTTAGAGGCAGAAAGGCTGCTGAGGAACCAGAAACCATGGGAATTGGAGACAGGGGTGAAGGGGAGAGGAGCCTGTTGAGGTAAATGTCCCTGCTTATTACCTGCTTGGTAAGTTCCCTTAATACTTACAAAAAACATCTGAGAAGTTCTCTGCAGTGTTCCACTTACAGTGTGAAAAATATTTCCTCGCCGTTTGAATCATTTCTGTTGTCTGTTTATGTCTATTACCTCTTACTTCATGGGATGTTATTTCTTTGTCCTAAAATAAAAAAAAAAACATACAAACAGAGTACAGCCTACATTTTTAAGAGTATGTTTTTCTTTGAGCATTCAGTTCCTTGCCTCTGTTTCCCACGCAGAGGAGCCTTACTGGATGTTTTCACTTTGGACTTGCACATTTCTGTTAAAGGTTTCCCTTTGAAGGAAGATGCTACTGTATAGTTTTTCCCTCTGGTCTCTCACTTGTGCCTTTGAATCCTTCTAGATGAGAAGTCAGTTGTTTCCAGTGATTTTTAGAAGAGAGGAAAATAAAATGTATTTGTGTATGTATCTTACAAGTGGGATGAAGTAGACCCCTTGGGTAAAAACGTATCATTCCAGGCTTTGGTGTACAGTATGTTAAGGTATCTGAGGTCAAGCAGGCTGCATTGCAGTGAAATAAAGGCTTTTCTTGTAACTGTGAACCCTATTTTCTCATCCTAGATTTGTTCAAAACTGGATAGAAAGACTCTCTGAATGTGATTGCATTCCTTATGACCACCAAGCAGATGACATTCATTTGGGAATATCCCAGAAATACAAAGTGTGTTATAGGAGCTTCCCCTAATATTATTGTTGCACCCCTTCCCCCCATCCCCTTCTCTTAAGAGCCTTTCATTTTGGTATTACAAGAATTACTTTTTTACATTCAGGTCCAGCCTGCTCCAAGACCAAAATCCTATTGTTGGGAATGTAAATTTTGCAGAGTTGAGGTTATCAAAGCTTCAGAAAGCAGAAGGATTGCTGGGTTTCATTTACCAGGAATTGAGCTATATTTCAAAAACAAAATATCAGAAAAAGCATCGTGAATACCTCTGTTTGAAAAAGCTTGTGCTTGTTAAGCACAGAATTGCTGAGGGTTTTCAGTCTGATTTAAATGATAGAAACTTGTCTATTAATAGGTGATTTGTCAGAGACAGCCTTTTCGAATAGGTGAAGAGAAAGGAGAGGAAACATTGCTTAGTGGTGACCGCTATTTCAGGATTGTACTTCTAATTCTAGCACTGACTCACTATAGCCTTGGAAAGTTACAGAGCCTTTGTTCTAGAAAAGACTAAGTAAAGAAAGGGGCCATTCTGTTCTAATAGCAAACATCCATTTTATTGTAACTCTGCCTGGAGTTCATTTACAGCAAAAATCCAAGGCCTTTGTTCATTCTCTCTCTGCAGCTAATAAGTCTTGCAACTAAGTATTTCCAGGTTTTAGTTCTGCATCTTCCAGTGCTACTTCCCTTATTTGCAGTTATCAAAATAACAAAGTTATCCACATACCTCGAGTTGCTCGTACTGGTTTCCAAAAGGAGATTAACTCAAATACGTGGGCAGAATAAAGGGGATGTTCCTCAAACGGTGGATGACAAAAAGAAAGAGAAGATAGCTGTTCCTTCCCCGACATCTTCATCAGGCTACTGGGTGATAGCAAAGTAAATCAGGCTAACAAATCTCACCATGCCTAAGAACTGATAGATCAATGATGGCTTTTACCAGAAGCCCAAGCAGTCCCTTTTACAGGTATTACATACCACACTTCTCTCCATTTACAGCTGTTCTCATTTCCTCTACACTTACAAGTAGGGGATGGGCACTTCATGCCTGATGGACTGCCTTCATCTAGCTAGAATCTGCATTAATTTTGCCCTGAGATTTAATTCCTTTATTACTGTATTTTCATTTCATGCTGCTATCAGAAAGTTAAACTTTTTAATCAGAAGCTTTCAGTGAGCACTTTTAGAATTAGCCAGCTCTTAGATGATGGTGTGAGGTTTTTTTGCAAGTTTCCTTGCTTTTTTGTATGTTATTCTGGTTAGTAGGCTGGGTTCTTTAACAGACATGGGGCAGAGGCTTCTCTTTCATAACTACAAAATATTTGTCGATGTTAAATATCTTTTGTAGCCCAGCCTATGCTTATCCCTCATGCTGTCAGGAATTTGTGCTGGAAAAGCATCCAATAAAAAGAGCGCCACGTTCCTTTAAAGTTTTTTATAGGATTTGACAGTTTTAATCAACCCGTGTTTGGGTGTTTTCTGGCTTTGCTCTGGTGTCTAGTGATCCAATTAAAATTGGTATAGCCACTGTGAACTTCTGTGGGGCTTGGCTTGAGTTTTACCTGAACTCCTTAAGTAATTGTACTAAACAGTGCAAACTACAAAGTCCTCTGGTATCTACAGAATGTAGCAGGGATTTGTATACTGCCACTGATCAGTATTGGTGTTTGCTGCCATTAATATGTAAAATGTGAGATAAAGTGAGGCTGCATTGCTAAAGATGAGTAAAACCAAAGTAGATAAATGGAAAGGAGAATGCTGTGTATCGTGTGTGTATGTGTGCACATATAAAATCTGGTTCAAAAGAGACTTGTTAGAACTGAACAAGTCTGAGCGAGAATTAATGGCCCACACCTGGGAATAAGAGGTGAATTCTCAAGTATCCAGGTTTAGTAACTGCCACACCTGTCCTATATTCCCAAAAGCATAAATGAGGTCTGCAAGGATTTAGATAGCTTAGCTTCTGAATGCACGGTGCCATGGCTCTTTTCCAAGGCATCATCAGTCACTGCATGAAAATCCCCACCCATAATTACTAGGGCATTGTTTGTCACGGAGTATACTCCAGTGAAGATCTTTACCTTATTTGTATGATATCAAGAAGAGTATTAATTTTATCCAGACTTCAAAATGGTTCTTCAGAACAGAAGCTTAAATACCTTTCCAGAAAAGCGATGAAGTTGGAGGGGCACAACTCTGTTCTTCATTCTCACGATGTTGGGAGAATGAGAGCACAAACTTCTTTCTTATCAGTGGCTTTGTTGTTCCCCAAAACTTATATGACCTCTGAAAAAGCTCAGTGAACAGCTACTTGAAAAAAAAGAAGCTGAGAGCTTGTCACCTGGAAGAGGATAGTCAGCCCAACTGTTTACTCCACTTCTGTTCATAGAAGTGAATAGAAAATTAGTTAGTTCTGCCTGGATCAGATAAAATAGAGGAGGAGGGACACACACAACTGGAGAAGGTGTATTGGCAGTTACAGAAGTCTGTCATTGACCTGCTGCTAACATGCAGAATTTTGTGCTAGATAATCAGTGACTGAAACTTTTATCAGACAAGCAGAGACTATCTCTTGTCCCCAACAGAAAGAAGTACTTACCTCAGCAGTGCCATCTTCCTTCCAGAAAGCTGATTCTCTGCATTTGATGAGTTTACTATTTTTCCTGTTTCTGCCTCCTGAAATGGAAGCAAATTCCTAAGAAACAGTGGGGCAGAGCTCTCTGCTTTCCGGCTCTGCATACCTTCCAACATACTATAGACTCCCAGAAGAACAAAGCAATTACACTTTGCAGGCATCTGAGTATCTCTGTCATAATCAACTTACCAGACCCAATCTACTGTTAGGCTTCTATCAACTATAAATACTGCAATGAAGTTTGTAGAAAAAGCCACAAAGATGACAATGTCTCTGGAGAAGGGCTCATCTGATTTTCTCTTCTCTCAGCAGTAACTAGATTGGTTTCCTCGTAACAGTCAGGAGAAGCTTTATGCTCCCTCCGTTGCTAGAATGTCCTTTGAGGTTTTGTTTCTGCACCTCACCGGCCTTAAAAACCAACTCAGCAAATGTCTGTACAAAGGAAACTCTCCTTGTTCTGAGTTGTTTAGCCACCATGAGGTTTCCCTGCATCAGGCATGATTTACTTGGTTAGAAGTTCTTACACAATTAAGACCCAAACTGAAATTATCAGGGATTTTTCCCAAGGAAAGAATTCGGGATCAGCAATATTACAACAAAATTGATGTCAGTGACTTCTTGGGGAACAGCCTGTTTTTGAAAATATAGGACAGAAAAGAGTAACGTGCAAAGGAAAAGCTGATGGGAACACAGAACACTTCATGAACCTGCTCTCATAGACTCAGTGCTGCATGTGTGCTGGCAGTCTGTGTAATGCCAGCAGCCACTTGGCAGAGATTGAGTCATACTCTTCTCCAGTGTGGTGACTTCCCTGCAGACTGTTTCTCTACATGCCCAGCACTTGCTGAGCACACACATTCCAAAGAAGCCTTTACCAAGGTGTACACAGTTGTAGAGACCTTCAAAGCACATGGGGAATGTGGTCAATGTCACAAGTGTTTCTGCAGGTTTTTGAGGCTCTCCTCTGGGAAGGACAGGCATTGCTTTGAAGTCACCCACAGTACTGGTGGAAATATAGTTTGGCAGTTGGAGAAAAGGATTCTGCTTACCAGAAAATGAAACTCTTTGAGGTACATTGTTTGTGTGTACTTTCATGGCTTCTTTTTCCTCTTGCCTAAAGCCCTTTGACATTAGGGGACTCGGTGGGTGGGACAAAACTGATACGTGTAATGCAGGTGCTGGTCTTTTCCTTCCAATAAAGACAGCAGGAGTGCACACAAGTGTATGCATGCAAGAATATGCACATAGGCAGCCAGCCCCAGAGAACTCCATCTGTGAGAGTCTACTGCTAACAAGCTAACATGAGATGTGGTGTTTTGCAGGGGCCATACATAGCTGGAAAACCTTTAGCACAAACACCAGCACCTTAACCACAAAACGTTTCTAACAAAATATTTCATCTGTGTGAGACCCTGTCTTAATGTAGGGACAGTTACTTGACACTAGTGTGTGGCATGAGGACAGAATATGCAGCATATTCAGAAACAGTTTCTAAGTCTTTGGTTTTCATGATGTGAGGGCATGCTACCTGTGGCTGGAGGTTTAGTGAGAGTTCACAGACAGTACTCACTCTTCATGCTACGGCAGCATTGGTAGCTGAGCTATGGGCAAATTGAAAAGTGTGCATGAGTTTACTTTCTGAGTGCTTTTAAATAGATTTCTGGAAAGATTTTCAGAAGGCTTAGAATTTAAGATTATGTCACATGCTCTGATACTCTACCACCAGATGGATTTTTTTTTAGCCCTCACCAAAATACATAGATCCAAGGACTTGGAAGTATTTCAGTGCTGCACGAGAGATTTAGCTGAATAGCTCTGAGCCCACTGAAACAAATAGACATGGGTCAGTGAGGCAAAGTCTAGCTTTCAGAAGCATGAGTTTGGAATTTGTGTGTCAGGAGATCTGAGCTCTACCTGCAGCATTTTCCACAGTTTGAACATTTGGCCTTTTCTCATAATAGGGACACAGATATCTAGTGTTTGATTGTCTTCCGTAAAATACAGGTACCAATTTTTCCATATCCAGTGGAATCAGCAGCTGAGCTTGCAGAGGCCACTATAGTTAGGAGACCTACAGTGTCTTGCACTTCCAGAAAAGAGAAGGAAATGGGAGCCTCAGACTTTTATCAGTGACATCCTGAGCTGGGTAAGTTATGTTTATTTCAGTTTATTAATGAAGGAAAAAAGTAATTCTCAGAACACTCATGCTGATGTGGAAAAAGCCCCATTTTTAATGGAAAATACTGACCCACTACTGGCTTTACTGCCCGACCCAACCCAAATACTGGCTATGTTGGCTCTGGTAACTGTGAGCAATTGTTTCTCTGGCAGGGAGCAACAGGCTTCTGTGCTGAGTTACACTCATCTTCTCTTTTGGCAACTGAGTGTCAGACTGCGGACAACCATCACAGCTTCATCTTCCCCATGCTATGGGTTCTGTGGCATGCAGGTTTTTAAATCACCTCTTTTGTTTAAAAGAATGTATTTTAATAAAATAAAATCCAGTACTGTAGCACTCTACACTAAAGCATGGTGCATGACTTCTTTTGAGAACGATGCAACTAGTGTAGTTAACAACATGGCATTTTTGCCTGCCTTTAAAGAGCATGAGAGTTATTCTTCTAAAAATCAATTTTACTTTCCTGTGCTGAATTTCACTTTGTGTTATATTTACCACCTTTATGTCTAAAATGAGAGCAGTTTGTACTGCTTATATTCCCTATTCATAGAATGCTGAGGTTTGTTAAGGAAAATAGGATTTATGATCATATCAATACATTACCTGTGATTTGCATAAAATTAGCATCTAGCTTAATTTTTTTAGGCCTGAAAAATTATTCAAAGTGGACATTTTAGACTCCAAAAACTTAGATCCATTTCCTATCTTTAGTTACGGCAGTAGAAAGAAAAAGTTATTTTTGTAGCACAGGATCCAAGTTCATAGCTGGTTCATTTTGGGCTTTTTGTTTGGAATTAGAAAACTCTGAGCCCTGGGCTCTTACTGAATGATTAGCTTTGATTATACTTAGCTCTGCTATTAACTATGTGGCCACGTAAGTCACATGGCATTGTTGCTGCCTCCTAGCTGAAGGGCAGTGCCTTTTCAGCATTGCTTTGGGAGGATGTAGGTACCAAAACATCTTGCAAACAGCCCAGTGCTGTCATGGGTTTTTTACTTTCTGAAAAATTCTTGCAAACAAAATATCATTTTAATGCTTCCATAAAATGAAGAAAAAGATGATGGCTTCCATCAGAAGAAGTCTTCTGATTTTATTCATATAATCTCTGATAGTACTTATTTAAAGCACCCTGTCAACTTCCTTTAAAAACTAAGCAGAAGGAATGATTTGTTCCAAGCATAATTCAAGGGCCTGTTTTCCTCTAAATCTTTGAAGGGTCTTGTAACCTCTCAACTTGAGTTTCAAGATTTTTATAGGACTGTGATCCTTTCAGGAAAAACCTACTGATCATTAGACTCACCTGGTTTGTGATTAACTCTTATTGCATTTAATCTTAAGACTTGTTTTCACTAAAGCCTAAGATTGCCATTTGAACAGAAAAGGGGTAACATGGAGGTGTCATGGAACTCATGCAGTGGTGAGTAAGGTCTCCTTATTTTTACGAACAGGACTGGCAAGCTGCATGCTACTGTGTGCAACTTCTCTCTCTGTTAAGGCTTAGAAGGCAGAAGAGGTGTTGTATCAGCAGGCAGGAGTGCCAGGTCCCTTCTCTAGATGTCTTTGAGTGACCTTTGGAATCTCTGCAGGGAACAAAGGGACGTATCTCACGTCACCTGCCAGTGGTTGCAGGAGAGCCAGTAGTGCACCATCAGCCCGATGCATGGTCACTCCTGAGGTCAAATCACTCTGTGGCAGGGTCGACGTGCTGCAGGTGAGAACTTCAGCACTGTATGCCAGCTCAGAAGTGTGAACTGCCTCTCGGGTCCCATCTTTGTGCTGTGGTTATGCTTGGGAGTCAGGGAAATTCTGATGCCAGAAGTGTCACTATTATTAGCTTGAAACTGATAACAGAACTGGGATCGTTCACAAGCTGTGAGCGCCTCTGACTTGCTTCCTTCCTCCGTGTGTCTGGTGTTCCTCGGGGCTGGCGGTTGCTTTGATCGTGGTTTGGTTTCGTTGGTGATGTCACCAAGTAACTCTAAGAACTTTGCAGAGCTTCCTCGTGACTCTCTTCCCTCTCACTGCCTTTGACATTTTTCATTTATTAGGCCAGCTCCTGCTTAGATTACTCACACCAGTAATCCCATGGCTGGCAGTGGGATAATTAAAGAAAGCTGCATTTATCCCAACAGCGAGGTCAAATTTCCAGATACAAGATGGCATCTGCACTGAGCAGTAAAAGTGCTTCCTATTAGTATAGAGTCAATACTTACGAAACCTGGCATTTTTAAGCATGAGTCAAGTGTAGCCCCAAACCTTCCTGCTGCTGAAGCCAAACGCTTTATGACACTAATAAAAGAAGGGTTACACCAAAGGTGTATTCTCTTCATGTTTCCATAATTTCATAGCTAATTTGAGCATTGAATATTTGCAGGCTGGGAATCAAAAACTATGAGCTACTGGGAAGTCAGGCCATCCCATTGTCTGACTTGGGAATTACACAGAAGCTTCAATGTAAAAGGAGTGTTAAAAAGCTCACCAGGTCCTTGAGTTCTCTGAGAGGCCTTGTGCAGTTCTCATCCTGCTGAAGTCTGCTATGGCTTCAGCACTGTGTTCATCTGTGGAATGGCAGCATGAGACTCTCATATCCATACCAATACTACAGAATGTAAAGTTTTACTACATTTTTACTCTTTATTTTTGATCCTTGTAACAGTCTCCTCTAAAGGAGAGTGAAGTTGATTTTGAGAGAATGTGAACATAGAACTGAGTCCACATCAGGGACTAAATTTTGTGATGGGATGTGTCAGGTACTAAAATTCATAATTAAGAAATGGCATGACTATTTTTATAAGCTGGTTTTCCTCTTCTTTTCCAGACCCATCACTCTCACCTTTTATATCTTGTTCTTTTAATTGTAAACTCTTTGTGTAGCAAAGGATCTCTTTCTATGCTTGTGGAAATTAACAAACGTATTTTGGTATTTCTATAATATAAATATTCTTATTTTGTTTTTTGCAGGTACTCCCAGAATCATGTTCACAGCGCAAACAAGAACTACCTAGAGTGATGCAGCCTGAGCCATGCTGTACCATCTTGTCTTTGAAAGTCTTCTGAGGTCAACAAAAGGTAACATCTAAGTCAGTGGCCAAGTTCATTGTTTAATGTTTTAAATTGTTTAATTATCCTTCTCAAAATGTATTACCCATCTTTGTAAATGTACCTTCTGAAAAGTGGGTGATTTGGGTGATTTGGGATTGGCTACACATGGTCTCCTACACATTGCCAGAGTTATGCTTACCTGAATAAACTACCTTTTGCATTAAAAGAACCATGAATAATGCTACAGGATTACTACAAGAATATTTTCAAAGGGATAATGCAAATTCAGAACACACGTACAACAGACAAACAAGGCTGTTTTCTTCTTGTGGAATTCAGTGTTAGATTGCAGTGTTGGCATAGGTGTGCTCTGGAACAGTTACCAATACATGTGTTCAGCCTTACAAATGACTATTTTTAGAAGGAGCTGACATCATAATATGCTTTGGGTATCAGAGTGAATTTACTCACACAAGTGAGGAGATGCTATTGCTTTAACCAGCAGGATTTTGTTAAGAAGTGATGCTAACCAAGCTGTGCAGTCCACATGCATGACAAGACTATCAAGACCCTGCTATCTCGGAACCTAGTTTTAGGTACAGTGCCATGTGTGAGTCTAAGTTCCCTGCATAGTTTGTGTGGGCACTTTGAGAGCATCTACATTAAATGTCTGAAGTTGGTGTCACCTGTGTGCAAACACCCATACAAGCTAAGTTCCAGCTTTCTAGATTTACAAGGAGATGAAATCTCTGGTTTTGGATTACATCTTGGATGATGACATGAAAAGTAGACAGCCATATTCTACAAGTCATAATCTTCAGAGAGTATTTTGACAACACTGTGCCGCTAAAAGCAGAGTTGGACTGGGTTTGGGGTATGCTAACTACCCTATTACTATTCTGCTGCATAATTTGCACGCCAGCTGAGGGTCTGCACCAGTTCCTACTGAGACCAATGTCAGTCAAGAGTGACATTTTCTTGGCAGTTCACAAAGAAATTCATTTGAAGATAAAAATTAATTTAAATTTTCCATTTAAAAAAAAAATCAAAAGAGCAGGAAGTGTCTGCAAAATAGTGGTTTGTTTGTAGGGAAGCAGTAGTCCAACTTTTGCATGCTCCTTGGTCGTGATATTAGCTCAGGACATAAGGAGAGATTAAATTCTCAGAGGTGCTACTTATTTCTTGTGTGGCCTTGGCAAGTCATTCCACCTCCCAGCTCTCTAGCTGTGAAATAGAGTGACAACACTGCTCCACCTCTCAGGGAGATGTAACCATGAATGGATTAAAGATCATGAGCTATTCATGTTGAGAGAAACCACTGGATTTTGTAAGATAGACAGAAGATTGGAAAGTAAATTCAGATGTGAAAAAAGGGAGGTTACTGTTTAGCCTGAGGTACAAGACTAGAGAGAGAATGGATAATCTATAGATAGGCCAAATACAGAGCAAACTGGCAACTGATGCATACCAGTAGATCTGTACTCATTCAGGGAAGTCTTATAGCAAAGATGATGGCCTAATCCTGCCGAAGAAAACAGTACAGTGAGAATGGAGGAGCAATACTATCACATCCCCTTTTTTTTTGTGACATTTCAACTGTAAGTTCTTTGGAACAGAACTTAATCCTGTCTCTGAAAAGCATTTGGAATATTCAGAGCACCATGAATTTGGTCAGTGACACATGTCCTAACTGTAAGCAAGGAGCCATGTATGTAGTGGCTCATTGACCACGCAAAACCTGTAAACAGATAAACCACTTACAACTTCAGAGACTGAACATACATGATTACAGGTGACAAGCTGGAAACAGATTGGGTTGTGAGTGCTGTTTAAATGGACGTGCAGTAATTAGGCAAATGGAATTTAAAAGATGCTCACAGTCAGCTATCTTGGTAACTGCAAAGGACTGTGCTCTCAGGAAAGGAGGCAGGAGTCAGCACAGCACTAGGACAGCAAAGGTGAAGGACGTGGTGATAGAGACCCTGAAGAAAAAGGGAATGATAAAAGATGAGGGGAATGATACAAGAAAGGAAGAGGAAGATACCATGGATTTGAGTTGGCTCGCCTTGGAGTTGTAAGTAGTGCTTCTCGAAAGGAGAAGAGCAGTAATGATAAGTAATCCAATCGTGTTGTTGGACCAAACTGAACATCAAAAATGGTGATGTGTCACCAGCTGCCTTCCCCAGTAGAAGGGAAGGTCCTGGTTGGCTTGTCATGCCACGCTGCATGCTGATCTACTGGCCTCCAAGGCTTTGGCACATAAAGTTTTTTCCTTTGAAAACTGTCATGTGTGGCAGCTTTCATGTGCAGTATCATGTTTCCCATCCCTGGGGCAGAAAACGGGAGAGGGGAGCAGTTTGTGTTTCATACACCACAAGTAAGATGGTAGATTGCCAGCTCCTTGTTTGCATAGGAAACTACTGCTGCTCCATCCCTGCCTACTCCCCAGGTGCGCTCGGGGCACGGCACTACATCCAGCTGAGGATAATGTCCCCTTGTTGCCCCCAGGACAGCCATACTCTCCTTTCCACAATGCACATCTCTGCCCTAGCCAAATCAGCCTCCTTTGCCCCTACTCCTTTTGCAGGTAGGAGAGAGAGGAGAGGTTGGGCCATGCTGGCATTCACCCCAAGAAGTTTTGCGTGCAGACAGGACATTCAGGAGCCTTGTCAGTAGCACTGAAATGTTCTAGTTTAACAAGGTAGTAAAATAAATGTATAATAGCATTCAGATTCTTAACAGGGCTGCCACATGCTGTGTTCTGTGCTGCTGAATCAGAGAGCAGAGTGCTGTGCTGCCCACGCAGCCTATAGAGCCAGCCTGGGTCTTGTAGCCAGGTAACCTGGTGTGCAGCCTGTGGCAGTCAGAGACCTGAGAACTGCACCAGAGCCAAGGCCAGGTGCAGTGAAGAGACTTCAGTATTCCACTCCAATTAAAAATCCCTAGCAGCCACAAAATTCATTTAAATAAAGCAGATAGATATTCACATTCCTCCTTGATTGTGTTTTTTTGTTCAGTTTGCTTCCCTACTAGCAGAAACCGGCACAGCTGACTTTGTATAAATGACTTCTGGTGCTGTTTTGAATTGTGGAGCTCTTCTCCCGCCCTCCCAAGCTTCCAGACAGCAAGATCTGCTTTGAGGTGGAAGAATAGCACCCTCAAGAGTTGACAGCGCTGCTTCAAGGATCCACAGTATGCACACACATCCTTCCTCTTTTAGTTAACTCCCCGACGCAGCCAAGCAAAGCAACGAGGACAAAAGTTTTCTCTTCACGTAAGATTTGAAAATATTTGGTATCAGTCCCCATCAACAGGAATGTGGAAATGTACATTTGTGTGGTGTGTGGAATGACCAGGTTCTAAAGACTTTATTTGCCTTCTAAGACAGTGAAAAATGAAAAAGACAAAGAATCGTCTTGTGTGAGTCTGAGAACCTCAATTTACACCATATTAAACCAATTTGAGCAGGAATTTTCATGTAAAAAACACATTAGTTTAAAGTTTTAAACTTAGATAAAAGGGGTCTATGTAAAAAAAAAAATAAAAGAATACTGAGCAAACCGGTCCTTAAATTGTGGGGACTTGTTGGTTAATTACAGTAATTAGGAATGGAATCTGATCCTAAACTTTCTGATTTACTTTGAATTTCTTTTAATATGTGGTTAGGCCTTAATTTCAGAAAGATTATAAAACGTGAGAGCGTTTTAAGACTGCAGAGGCAGAGGCATTGTTGTTAAATGACAAACTTAGTTATATGCTTCTGCTGTTCCATGCAGCACTGACCTTTTATTTTAAATGTCCACAGCCTATTCCTGTTTCTGCTGACTTCAGAGCCAGAGGGCCTTTCGAAAGCTCTGAGTACAAACTGCTCACCAGCTACCATCCCGCACGATACTTCTCCCATCAGGCAAAAAGTCCAGCTCAGGGCTTGTCCCTTTTCTGGGAATGGGCTCACTTGAGTAGAACACGCAGATTTTGGTCAGCCAGGTACAGTCATGGACATTTTACTTTCCACTCAGCAGTATCTGAAGCTCACTCCTGTCACGAACTTGAGGTTTTTCCTCTGTATCATGACTTTGTTTAGGGTTCTTACCAGTGTTTTGGTTGCTCAGCCAGCCCTCGGGCTCCCCGTGGGCCACCGAGGCACTCCTGCGAGGCGCTGCGGCTGCCCTGAAGCCAACACCTGTACTTGGAGAAAACATTGCATAGAATTTGAATTTTTTTGTTCCTGGAGATAGTGAAAGGTGAAAAGTATATTCTGTACTCTGAAAATTAATATGTTTCTCTGCTATAATTACAGAAGCCATTCCCCTGAGAGGATACCAGAGTGAAAAAGCCAAGTGACTGCTGGCCTTGCTTTTGGTCCTGGCACATGAGAATGTGCACCTTGTGATACAAAAACCTGGGTTCCTGGTATATTGTAATTCTGCTTCCTCTTTAGGATTTCGTCCATCATTTTTATTTGCAATTAATCTGCCAAACCCTTTCTGAGCAATGAATTTACTGTCACAAGTTTCTGTTTCACTAGAACATCCAGAACTGAGAATGGCGGCATTTTTTTTTCCTCCAGCCATTGCAGTTGGAATCCTCTCTGCAAATCTTCCTGCAGCATACACCTGCACCAATGGTCGTCCTTTCTCTATGCCACCTTCAAAGGGACCTTCTGGACCAGCACTGCAAAATGCCCATGGGGCTTCCTGAGGAGCACCTGGGAGGCGTGCAAAGGGGGGCAGATAAACATGCACACTGCGAGGGACTGCAGCAGGAGGAAATTCTGTGCATCCTCGCCCCTCCCGAGCTGAGGCTGCAAGCGGGGGCTCCTCAGAAGGCGGTGACTTTACACAGGAGCTGCTGCAGGAACGTACCCCGCTGCCCGGCGAGAGCAGTCGCGGTGGCCGAGACGTGCGGCACCATCGGTGTTCTCCGTGGCGGCAGGAGGCGGAGGCCGGGCAAGCAGAGCGCGTCTGCAGAGCGGCTGCGCCGCGGGGCCGGGCACACGCCCGGGTTACCTGGCAGCGGCAGCGGCAGCGGGGCCGGCTCGGCTCTCACACTGTGTGCATCTGGGGAAAGCTGTAATTAAACTCACCCGCTTGCTTCGTGCAAGGGGAGAGACCCGCGTGTTTGTCCCACCCTGCCTGAGTACGGCGAAACCGGGGGGCTGCCGGCGCCGGGAGCGCGCAGCACCGCTGTCCCGGCTCGGGCTGCCCCGTCCAAGGGGCAGCTCCTGCGGGCTCGGCTGGCCGGCAGTAGGCGCCGAGGGAGGCAGGGCGGCCCCGGGCCGCTCAGCGCCGCGCTCAGCGGAGCCCCCGCTGCCCCCCGACGTCTCCGCCCCTGCGCCGCCGGGCGTCCTCCCCGTCCGGGTCCTNGCCCTTCCCGCTCGCCGGCTCCGAGCCCGCCCGACGCCGGGGCGCTGCCGCCAGGTAGCCACCGCCGGAGGAGCGGCGCCTCGGGCCCCGCAGGCAAGCGCGGCGGGGCGGATGCTCCCGACTGGCCAAAGATTTGCAAGTACGCGCGGGCGACGGTGAACTTTGAGACCCTCTCGGTAGTCGCGGGCCGGCCGCAGCGCTCGGCGCGGGGGCTGTGAGCGGGCGCTGGACGGTCACCGGCCCCGCCGAGCGGCCCCGGCCGGGAGGGCGCGAAGTCCCCGGCGCCGTTTCCCCGGGGCCTCTCTTATCAGCGCGGAGGCTCCTCGGCGGGCGTAGCCCAGCGCCCCGCACCCGCCGCGCTCGAAGCGGCGGCGGCGGCGGGAGGCCGGGGCTGTGCGGGCTCCGCTCCCTCCCCGCGGCGGCGGGGCGCTAAGACCCGGCTGCACGGTGGTCAAAGGTTGGACACTAGAGGGCGATCCCCGGTGCCGCGGCGGGGGTGTATATATACGGCACGCGGGGCCGCGGCGACCCACTAGCGACGGGGCAGGCGGGCAGCGCGGGCTGGGCCGGGCCGGGGACGGGCTCCGGGCGCGCCGAGCCGAGCCGAGCCGAGCCGTGCCGCGCAGCACACTGCCGCGGTGCCGTTCGCCGCGGACTGCCGGGGTGCCGTGGGCTTGGTAGAGTCGCCGCCGTCCCGTCCGAAACCTGGATTGCAGGAGCCCTTCACCATGCCCGGCAGACTGTAGGTGCTTCATGGAGCAAGCCAACTTCTACGAGGTCGATTCCCGGCCCCCGATGAGCAGCGGCCAGCACCACCAGCTCCAGACTCCCCTGCCCGGCAGCGCCTACAGCTACAGAGAGGCTTCCTCGGCGGCGGCACCTGCTCCGGGCGGCGCGGAGCTCGGCGACATCTGCGAGAACGAGAACTCCATCGACATCAGCGCCTACATCGACCCCGCCGCCTTCAACGACGAGTTCCTGGCCGACCTCTTCCAGCACAGCAAGCAGCAGGAGAAAGCCAAGGCCATCCTGGCCGGGGATTTCGACTTCCACGGCATGCATGGGGCCGGCGCCGCCGCCTCGGCGCCGGGGCACCAGCAGCAGCACCACCAGCAGCCGCTCTTCGGCTGCGTGGCCGGCTACATGGACGGCAAGCTCGACCCCCTCTACGAGCGCATCGCCGCGCCCGGCTTGCGGCCGCTGGTGATCAAGCAGGAGCCCCGCGAGGAGGAGGAGGTCAAGTCGGCGGCCCTCTCGGCCCTCTACCCCCACCACGCTCCGCAGCAGCACCCGTCCCACCTGCAGTACCAGATCGCCCACTGCGCGCAGACCACCATGCACCTCCAGCCCGGGCACCCCACGCCGCCCCCCACGCCCGTGCCCAGCCCGCACCACCCGCACCACCCGCACCCCCCCGGCAGCCTGCCCGCCGCCGGCGCCCTCAAGATGATGCCAGCGGACCACCGGAGCAAATCGAAAAAGACAGTGGACAAGAACAGCAACGAGTACCGGGTGCGCCGGGAGCGCAACAACATCGCGGTGCGCAAGAGCCGGGACAAGGCCAAGCAGCGCAACGTGGAGACGCAGCAGAAGGTGCTGGAGCTCACCACCGACAACGAGCGGCTGCGCAAGCGGGTGGAGCAGCTCACCCGGGAGCTGGAGACTCTGCGGGGCATCTTCAGGCAGCTGCCCGAGAGCTCGCTGGTGAAGGCCATGGGCAGCTGCGCCTAACGCCGAGCCGTGCCGAGCCGTGCCGCGCCGCGCCGCGCCGGGACTCGCGGGGCCGCCGCGCCCGCCGCCGGGCCGCCCTCGCTCACCTACAGATACTATACGTACCGGAGCGCAGCGATCCCACATTGTTTCGGCGGGGGAAGTGTGGGGTGGGGGGGAGGGAGGTGGGCTTTTTGTTCTGGTTTTGGTTTGTTTTGTCTGTTTGGTTTGTTGTTTTTTTTTTTTTTTTNCCGGCGCCGCCGCCTCGGCGCCGGGGCACCAGCAGCAGCACCACCAGCAGCCGCTCTTCGGCTGCGTGGCCGGCTACATGGACGGCAAGCTCGACCCCCTCTACGAGCGCATCGCCGCGCCCGGCTTGCGGCCGCTGGTGATCAAGCAGGAGCCCCGCGAGGAGGAGGAGGTCAAGTCGGCGGCCCTCTCGGCCCTCTACCCCCACCACGCTCCGCAGCAGCACCCGTCCCACCTGCAGTACCAGATCGCCCACTGCGCGCAGACCACCATGCACCTCCAGCCCGGGCACCCCACGCCGCCCCCCACGCCCGTGCCCAGCCCGCACCACCCGCACCACCCGCACCCCCCCGGCAGCCTGCCCGCCGCCGGCGCCCTCAAGATGATGCCAGCGGACCACCGGAGCAAATCGAAAAAGACAGTGGACAAGAACAGCAACGAGTACCGGGTGCGCCGGGAGCGCAACAACATCGCGGTGCGCAAGAGCCGGGACAAGGCCAAGCAGCGCAACGTGGAGACGCAGCAGAAGGTGCTGGAGCTCACCACCGACAACGAGCGGCTGCGCAAGCGGGTGGAGCAGCTCACCCGGGAGCTGGAGACTCTGCGGGGCATCTTCAGGCAGCTGCCCGAGAGCTCGCTGGTGAAGGCCATGGGCAGCTGCGCCTANGTTTTTTTTTTTTTTAACAAGTAACGACCAATACAAGAAGCCAGGCAGCTGTAGTATTACAAGGTTTGTGCCTTAGGGATGACATACGAATAAGCTGAAAACATGGTGGGTTTTATAAGGAGAAAGGCGAGGGGAAGGAAGAAATTTTAAAGCCCACGTGTCTACACAGGGTAAATAACAATAATAATAATAATAATAATAGTAATAAAGCACGCATAGCAATCCAGATGTGCCTTAAAAGCTGGCTGTAGGAGCTCTGGGGCTTTCTGTTCTCCCCAGCCTGGCAAGGCACGAGGAAAAAGGGTGAGGGATGTTCAGGCTTGAGGGACGGGGCCTCTGGGGGTGCTGTGGCCAGGCCTCCCCCGGCTGGGCTGCGGTGCGGCAGGCAGGGGCATCTGCGGAGAGGACGGCGTGAAGGGCTGAGGCTGAGACATGCAGCACTGGATGCCTGTTTGGAGCACCGAGGTGTGGGGCAGCTGCCGGACTGCTGCCAGGACTGTCCCAACCTGGCTGGACTGCTTCTGCTGAGCCCTGTCCCCCACCTGGGCTGGGAGCCAGGCAGGGGCTGCCACCGCTGCAGGACTGATGGATGGACAGCCAGGGACTGATGGAGCAGCAGCTTGCAAGGGAGTGTGGTGAGCTCCCTCCATCAAAAGGAAGAGCAGCAGTGTCTTGTACTGTATGTCACGACGTGGCGAAGCACAAATGAATAAATACCTATCGATGCGGGTATTTACTATGAACTTCCAGTGTATTTTGCTTTATTCCAGGACATTTAGCTCCTCTCCAAGTCTCTGTCTGTCCAAGCTGTGCCTCATGTAATGTGAAAGCCTTTCCGTGTATACTAGCTACACTTTATTTTTATTGCATTACTTAGATCTTTGCCATCACACAACTTTCTTATCTGGTGACAGAGACTATGCCCTTGTGCTGCAATGTTATTTTATTATTTGGGTGGGTGGGTGAGTGTGTGTTGCCTTTTTCACATTGTCCTGGGCTGGCCGCTGCCTGCAAGGCAGAGG
>WBNH01012383.1:132895-244311 GCA_013401255.1 Urocolius indicus | reverse complement strand
CTCAGTAATGCCGTCCAACGTGTAAAGTGGGGAAACGCTGTTATCATTTGAGCAACGATTATTGCAGGGTATATGTGGGAGTGACTGTAATCCAATGGTTAGAGCATGGGAATACAGTCCTGGTCGTTTGAGTTATGTTCTGAACTGTGACTCACTCTGTGTGTGTGTGTGTGTGTGTGGTTTCAGCAAATCATTTATGGCCTCAGACAAAGCAGATTTTTCCATTAATTTAAGTGAACTGTAGATTAAACAGGTCTTCAGTGGCAGAAGAATCAACTATTCTGCGGTCCGAAATTGAGACACCTATCTACCACATAGCTCTTTCAGTGGTTATATAAACATGACGTGCCCTGGAATATTATGAAGGGTAAATTATTGATAGCAGGAAAGTGTGTAGAGACACTTGCCTTAAACACCATGCCAAAGTAAGCAGCATTCCCTAATCCTAAACCTAACTGTAGGCTGAGCCTTCGACAAGGCCCCTAGCCCTGGCCTACACCAAAAAGTTCTTGCAGCACGGTGCTATTTGTGCTCCTTGCAGCCTGTATTTTGCTTTGGCAGCTCCCTCCCAGCTCTCTGCAGCTGCAGCTCGGCATTTTCTCTTCCTCTCAACCTGAATCCTTACCCTGGCACACAGATGAGTCTTCAACAAGTCCCAAAGTCATTGCCCAGATGGAAAAGGCCTCAGAGCAGCATGTTCAGGGATGTTTGCCTGAACGCCAGAGTTGAGGTGAACAGTATGGCAGCACACTGGGCTCATGTGTGACCCCATGCCTTGCCCATTTCAGTTGTATTTAGACATGCATTATAAATGCTGGGTGGTGGAAAGGATTATTATACACTGTCTACTCTGAATATCACTGGACAGTTGGCACTGGAAGAGAGCTCTGGGGATCATCTGTTCCAGCATGTACATACGAAGCCAGCTGCCGGTCTCTGCTGCTGCACAAGAGAATGGCAGGCAGAGGCTGATGGAAGGAACAGGTCAGTGTGGCAGCACTGTGGGCAGGGGCTGGCCTCGCCTGTGGCATTCCCACTCATCTCCCCACACACACGTACCCTGCACCAAGGCTGTTTGCCTGGGCTTGGGCAAGGGCTGGGGCAGCCCCTGTGTGGGCAGGGTGCCCCGGGGGTGTGCACACTCAGTGGTGTTGGTCTCCACCACCATGGGCTGGCTTTTGGGAAGTTTCTCACCGAGCCTTGTTCTTTTTTTATACGCAGCACTGTCACGATGCTGCCAGCCTGTGCCTGTCTTGCCACACAGGCGTGACTATGCAGGCCTTCCCTCTCCACCCCTCACCTTCCCCAGTCCCAGACGGGTTGGGGACACACAGTGGGTGAGACATGGTGGGTAGTGACTGAGTGGCCCAGTGAGTAATCACATGTTTGGAGGGGGAAGAGTGTAGTTAGTTGTCTGCAAGCACTGTGTACAGAGTTGAGAGATTGCTCATGACTGTAGTGAAGTCCTGCAGCAGGTTAGGGGTGGCAGAGGCATGTCAAGATTTCTCAGTGATGTATGTATTTTTCTACTGTGTTGGGGGACTTACCTCTGAGCAACTTGCCTCATCTACCTGCTGCAGGGGGCTGGAGGATAGGAGCAGCTTTTGGTGTGCTCCACACCAGTTTCCACACTGAAGCAAGATGAGAGATGCTTTACTGTTAGGAGAAAGCAGGTGCTTCTCAGGGCTTTGTGGTTCCTGGTTTGAATTTACTGGTTGAATTGGATTCATCCCAGTGGTGAAAAAAATGGTGAAAAAAATGGCAAATGAGTACAGGATAGAAGAAGAGGCTCACTGCCTTCTCTTGGTATAATGGCTTAAGTAAAAATTAATGTTTTGTGCATCGATATCTCTGGTTCTGGGCATCTCTTTCTTCTCCTGAAATGAAATCTCTTGTTTCTACAAGTGAAATCTCACTCAAACACACACCTTGCACAGAAATACCTGTGTTTCAGTGTGATTTGCTGTATCGTGTCTGAGCTAACTGCACTTTAAAGCCAAGACAACATTTAGTAAAAGTAAGCATATCACAAGAAACCTCGTAAGAATCAGAAAGTTGGTTCAAATAATTCCTTCCAATGGGTTTTTGATTTTTTTTAATTAGTATCTCAGACTATGGATCCAAAGAGAGGAAGTCAGCCCTTATCCTGAAGAGTTTACAGCTTTGATGGAAAACCAGCATGTGCTTTGAGTTCATTGAGCACCTGTATATCCAGAGTAACCCAGTTCTGTGGAGGTAGGTAGCCTGAAACAAAAAGCAGCTATTTGGAATACAGATTATTTTTTTTTTATTCCATTTGCATTATCAGGTTTCTCCTCGAGCTGTCCTGCTGGGGTAAAGGCAGGGTGGTTATACTATCTTGCCTGCCAAGGACTTTGCTAGGGACTCCCACAAACTCGCTCTCTACGCAGAAGCAATGGGCTGTTGTTTTAAGGGCTATGTGGGTATACCTCTTTAATTGGAAGGGAATCCTCGCAAAAGGGAATCCAATTCATTTGCTCTAAATATTTAAGAGCAATTTTCTTTGTTTAACACCATCTTATTTTACTGCAGTATTGCATCTTGCCTCTGAAATTAATAGTTAACCACGGAGAAAGACAGGTCTGGCAGAATGGAAATCAGGCATTACATTATCCCATGAGTCACATACATGCAGAGAACCAAACAAGTGTCAGCCAATGGCTTTGAGCCCAAAATATGTCAAAGAGGAGATGTGTATCTTCATTTATATTAAGTAGATAGAAAGCTTGTTGCCGTTCCCATTAAACAGGTTGGAGTTCTGCCACCAGTGGGAACAGGATTGGGCCCATGCAGTGGAAACTGGCTGTGGTTCCCTGCACTGACTGTATTTTCTGTGCAGCAGGGCAACCAGCATTTTAACAGCAGTTCCTAGTCAACAGAGAGATTCAAGGCCTCCCTTAGTTTTAGGCATTTCTCCTTCCCTTATCAGTCTGGTGTCTTGACTTCTCCTTCAAAGTGCTCCCGTGCTTGGTAGCAGGCAGCAATGGATGCTTTTCTGAGTGCAGCTTCACTGAGAGCCAATAGCAAGTGACTGTAGAGAGCACAGCACCTTTTCTGAGCTGAATAAATGCCTCAAAATGTTTCAGAACTTTCTTGAATATTGGGGAACTTTTGTACCTCATTTTTCTCTTTGTATTCTTCCCACAGCTTCTAATGCATCTGGCTGTAGGCCTGCCTCAAGAACCAAATAAATCTTTGGCTGCTGCTATGCGTTGGATCCACCGTGTGATTTGTACTGAAGTCCCTCGGGGAGAGATGATGAATCGAACAACTAGCAGTAAGTACCCCCGGAGCAGCAATTGTGAGATGAAGGCTGAATGCCAAACCTGCTGTTGGTCACTAAGGTCATGTGTTCTGGCTTTGTTGTACAAGCTTGTAGTCCTGTCTCTCGCATCCAGTTGATGATCTTGACTTAATCTTAAAGGTCTTGTCTAACGGTAACGATTCTGTGATCCACATTTTACTTCCGTTGTGTTCTCATTTTGCTTTGCTGGAACCAAGTTCGGTTCAGTGCACAGGGAATGTATATTCACAAGCTTTTTAAAAGTTATTTTCACTTTTCTGTTGCCATGCCAGTTCAGTTAAAACCCCGATGACAGAGTCAGGCTGAAATGAGTGTCTGTTGTTGATTCATAATTGTGCAAATTAGCATTTAGACTTCTCATAAAATAGTATAAAATTTTGAAGGCTATGTGCCAGTGCTGCCTGCTTCATTCCAGTCAGCAACCCTCCTGTGTTTACTGGAACTCATGTTAAATATCAAAAGAATGGGATTGCCAGAGTTTTCATACCAAAAATTTCTTGACCTATCTTATTATTGGTTACAGAATTGGCTTATTCCAATTGTTTCTGGAGGCGAGGGGGATGGCTGTTGACTGCAATAAAACTAGGATTTGTTTCCTTAGACTGCAGTTTTAAGAATAGCACTGTATTATTTGGCTTGCTGAAGTGGGGAATGTATATAATAACTCTATGGGAAACATTTATTTGAAAAAGTCAATATATGATTACCACATGAAAGCATCAAGTTCTGATTTGAAGTGAACGTGTAGGCAGTGTAAATAAATAAAGCTCTAGTTATACTGCTTTAATGTTTACATTGTGAGCAGTAACATTTGCAAATATCACATCAAGAATTCTGAGTTGATAAAACCAGTTTAAAGGCAGCCCTTGTTGAGGCAGATTCCAAGTGGGTATTTCATGAGACCCATAACAATATGTGGGTCTAAGTGAAGAATGACTTTTTTTTTAATTTAACTCACATAATTTATTTTGTCATTTGATTACCAAGCAGTGTAGGAGATGTGGCTTTTTATTGGTAATAGAACTGTAACTTTTATCAGCTAATTTGTTTATGGATGATTTCCCTAGAATTTCAAACAGTGACAGATGTTTCTTGACATGACTGGTGTTTGTCATGACTTTTGTTTGGTAGCTGGATATATTCCTCAGTGCTATGTCAGTGACCTGGATTATCCCTGCAAGAGCTCCTGAGCCACTGGCTGAGAGAGAGTTTTCATGTATTCGTTTAAACAAGTGAAATTTACTCTTCCTCTTCCAGTAGTCAATAGGAGAAGATTTCAAGGAATGAAAACATTTGAGGTCTCAGCTGAAGAGTATCTATTTTAGTATTTGTGTTTCATGCTTGTAACTGGGCAATGGTTTTTAAAGGCTTACATACCTCTGTGCAAGATGCCTGCTGCATGCCCTGCATGGATTACAGGTGGCGTTTAATTGGTTTCACTGGGCATTACTGGTTGAAGTTGGAGGGAACTTCCTGGCAGGACAGTGAGTCGTGTCTACCTTTTCTTCCTTAGGCATGATGCTAATAGAGAGAAAGTTTACATATTGATGCAGACCCTTTTCCTTTTGCAGATCATGCAGTTGATGGTGATAGAAGCTCAACTGCTGTCCTCACTCTACTTGTTCACACTGCAGCAGGCCCAGTGCTCTGGACTAACTGAGGAAACAAGGCTGAGCAAACGAGCACAGCAAGACTCTGAGTTTAGCAATGCTGTCTCCAGTGCTGCCATGCGTGTAGAACAGATGTGAACTGGAGAGCAGGTTTCCCTTTGTCAGCATGGTGCTACAGCACAGGTCGTTGCAGGACAGCCACGGGCAGCCACCAGTGAGCAGAAGCAGAGACAAGGCTGTTGGAGACAAGGAGGGATGTATTTGGAAGAAAATACTGAGGGAAAATTAGGGAAGAAAAAAAGCTACAGTTAGGATGAAGAAGTGAGGATATTTAGAATTTGATTCCACCAGTGGCAAAACTTGCATTTGGTTTAACTGGATTGGGAGCAAGTGTTCAAGGAGAGGAATGCAGGAAAGGGAGAGAGGGAGCAAAAGTTTGCTCCCAAGAGGGAGTCAACTGTCCGACATCTGCTCTTGTAGGGCCTGGAGCTTGTAATGGTATCCAGCCAAAGCCTGGGCATGTGTGTGTGTGTGCCTGGTGATGGCATGTGTGTGTGCCTGGTGATGGCAGGCAGGTTGTAGGTGTGCTGAAGCTACTTTAGTCTTTTAGATTTTCTGCTATATAACATAATCTGTTTATTTAGCAAAGCCTAATTTTACCCCAGTCACAGGGGTAAATGAAAAGCCAAGTGCTCTTGCTGGAGGACTGCTGGGTTTTGTGAAGTATGTTGTATGATCCAGAGTACATCCTCCCACTGGAGGAGGAAACACATGCAGATGTAGGTTAAACTGGCTAGCAGCTGTCGTCTTAGCCTGTAACACTAAACTGGGGAATGAACTTTTATGGGAAGTTTGTCAGTTAGAGAGTGCTTGTCATCTGAGGGCTTCAAATGCAATGTTACCTTTTCCTTTTGCCATTTTACAGTGGCAGACTTGCCCCTGAGCAGCTGTGCATCCCAGCGATAGCCTCTGCATGGCTGTGAGTAGTCGGTGCAGTTGATTAGTATATATTGTTGCTGAAGTTCACATGAAAATAATTCTTAGGTGCTGAAAATCTGACACATTGTTGCACATAAAATTTGAGTTGTTGTTTAAATGTATGTAGACTTTTCTGATTTGGATGCAAGTTTTCAGGAGAATCTTGCATTTTGACCAAAATGCAAGTCAAAGGATGAGAAGATTTTTTTCAGGCCAAATTATGTTTTCTGGGGATCAAAATGTATAGACTATACTAGAGTTCCTTTTAAAATGGGCTTTATAGATGTCATATGTGACTGCATGAGTAGAGGCTATAATCTGTTGGCAGTTATGGCTTCTGGACCTTTTCAATTTCAGTAATTTTATATGCTAATAAATGGCTCATAGGCAGCTCCCTCTTCCCAACTGAAACAATAATGCTGACTGAAGAATCAGGAGACTTAAAAAGGAAAAAAAAAAAAGAAGACGTCAAAGAAAAGAGAAAGGAATGATAAGCAAAGAGACCCTTTTTCATTTGTTGTCTCACTCCTTTATCTCAGTGCACTTGAGCCCAGTTTTCAAACTTTTCTCTGCTCGTGCTTTTTAATAAAAAAGCATTCATTCTCAGGAGGTCAGGGAAACGTTGTTTGCCTTGAGAACTCCGATCAAATCCTAAATTGGCAATATTGCTGAGTATCACCTTACATACCAGAGTGCAGCTGGATAGGAACTGGCCTGTGCACATCTACCTGCACTGCTGTGTGTACCCAAGGGCTTGGAGTCTGTCTCTGCTGGCGTGCGTGGGTGACCAGATACACCTGTGTGAGGGAAGGCAGCCCGGTACTTCTGAGGCAGTTCTTGTTTGGAGATGTGCTGGAGTCACTGGCGGTCAGAGGGTGGGGGGGCTGTGCCAGACACCATCCAGAGGCACAGAGCAGAGTTAACAAGCCCAGACTACCTTAACTGCGAAAGAGTGACTCAGCTGTTTCTACAAAGTTTTGAGTTTCAGCAGAATATTTTTTTCCGCTATGCTGACAGCTTTTCCACCCACGTATTGCATATGTGGCTTTGTGCCACAGAGGTATTTTAGGATTATAAAGCCTGGTGTAAATTGTTAAAGTTACATGTGAAAAAAAAAAAAAAAACCACTTTCAGGATCTTAAAATGTTCAGATTGTGCTTGAAGTGTAGCGAGTGGGGGATGTCTTTGAATAACCCATGGCTTTAGCGGGAGCATGTTCCCATTTACCTGTATTTATTTACTCCACTAAAACCCCAATGGTGCTTCCAAACAGCTTGTATATATAGAAATAGAATTACTCTGAAATTCCCTCCAAGTTTTGGCATTGTTTTTATCATGAGGCAGAGTTAGTTGTTCAGGTACCTGGTATATACTATGCTTTTCTTGATCCTGTTACTGGCATTCTCAAACAATCCTGCAGGGAAAATAGAGAGGGAGATGCGGGGAATTAAATCTAGTAAAATAAAAAGGTTTCTTAATCTGTCAAGCTTATTGCAATATTCATTGAGCTACTGTGCTCAGCTGAAGATGAAGTTGGATGGAGAGGCTTGTAATATTATTCCAGAACATTGAGCCACTACACGTGAATACATCCAGTCTGCTCTGAGCAAGTCATTTGTCAGTTCTTTATGCAAGACTGTAACTCTTGCTGTCACTCAGTGACTGCTGCATGAATCAGGCAAAGGAGGACAGATCGAGCAGGAGGAGGACAGTTGGGTGCTGAGCTTGTGTTTGGTCATTTGTCTTTAAGCAACCCAGCTGTGGCATCCAGAGGCTTGTTCTATTGTCACGATGTTGGGGTTTTTTTTTTGCCACAAATGCTGATACAGCAGCAAAAGCCTCTATCAAGGGCCTCACCACATCATGGGACTGGAGAAGAAAAAGAGCAGAAATCCAGGGAAGTAACGTTAGTGACCAGTAACCACCACTCCATGGCAGATCACTCTTGTAAAGCAGGCAGGGCTATGGCTTCTTTTGACTCCGTGTCAGCCCGAGGAGCAGTATTTAATTCGTCATGTCTGCAGTACTCCTCAGCTTGCTTTGGTGTTTGGATTTTGGGGTTTGAGGTTGTGTTTTGTTTTGGTCATTTATGAAGTTACTTCCAAAGAAAATATACAATACAAAATGACAGCATATATTAAGCATAAAAGCATCACTGTCCTCTGGGAGCTGTCGGAGAAGAAAACACAGAGCCACTGAAATGCAACCCTGGCAGCTGTCAGAAGTGCCCACCACTAGGGCAGCAAACCTCTGTGGTCATTGCTGCACAGATCTGAGAGAACCAAAGGGACAAGTGACTTTTGTCCCTGGCTAGCAGGAATACATCAGCCAAGGAAACAAGCTTTGTTTCACCCTCAGGCTGCAAACAGACCAGGAAATAAGTCTTCCCAACACCTTGCACTGGATGTTGATCATATTTTTCCTGTGTCACAGTAGGGCAGCTTGATTCCTCCATTGTCTCATACAGTAGTTTTCAAAGAAAGGGGAACAGTCTGCGGTAGCTGGAGCCCAGGCTTGGCACAATTTATCACTCTAAGCTGAGTTTTGAGATTTGTGAGGCTTAAATTCCAAGTGAAACTCAGTGGGTATGAGTGGCATGGGAACCAGAGCAAGCAGGAGGTTTGCATGGATCCCCTTAGGCTTGGAGCTGCAGAATTTCTTCTGGTGCTAAAAAAAAATAAGAAGAAAAAAAAGTGTCTCTGGAAAAAAAAAATCTGTCTGTGTCTTGGGGCAATTGTGGGCACCTTCAGCCAGCACCTGATTCACTAGCAAACATTTACCTATGAGGCATTTCAGCTGGCAGACACTTGTCCTAGGTGCCGTAGGCCGTAAGGGCTGTTTTCAGTTTAATCTATTTTTAATGTGGCGCCTTATTCCAAACTGCTGAGTTCTCACATTCCCGAGCTGTCATGGTAATGGGGTTGTGCAGTCTTATTGGCTAAAGTTTTCCACCCCAAGTGCCAAAAGTTAGGCTCCTAAATCCATATTCAGATTCCTTAATGTGGCTGACAAATCCCACAGGAGCCAGTAGGAGCTGGACGTAGTCTGCACCTTGGAGAACAAGCCAGGCCGTTGGGTGCTTCAACAAAGCCTGGCTGCAGGCACCCGGATTTTCAGGTGTGGGCCACCATATGAATAGATTTAGCCAGACTACAAACATGTATCCTCAAAGGTCAGAAAGCACCAGTGCAGGCTGCTTTGTTGAGCCCCACTGTATCTGCTGCGAGATGAACCTTCATAATGTGATGACCGTGTGAACTATTATGCAACACGCAGGGCAGCGCTGAAAGGGCAGGCTCAAAAGCAGCCCTCCTCCTTCCTACTGTGGTTGCTTTTTTATCCAGAACGGCTGCCAGTGTTGCTGTGAAGGAAGGAGGCAAGGTTAATGCGAGTGGGAACTTTGGTGGGGTGTGGGAGCTTTGGTGGGGTTTGGAGACAGAGTGCATTCTGAGTGGTAGCGGGCAGCAGGGTGCAGCAGCATGCCTGTCCCTTTCGCTGGCTTCCTGTCTGCGCTGCTTCTCTACCCGTGATCTAACACTGCATATTTTTACTCTACTACCTTCTTCTGCTATTTCTATTTGTAGCTCCCCAATCCAAAATTCTTCTGAAACTCCCTGTGCTAGCAGCAACACGAAAGCAGAACTCTGCAGTGGCTGCAGGAGCCATGGCAGTGTTTAACTAAAGTTAAGAGTGGTGTCAGTCACTTCAGCCTTTTGAGTTATGCTGAAAATGGAGCTGCCATCTGCCAGGAGAAACAGCCTGCGAAAACTCTGCCATGTTGCCTTTTCTCATGACAGGCCTAACAGTACTCTGTGTGGAATTACCAGCCAACACTTGAAACTGATGCACTTTTATTGCTTTGTTTTATATGGAAGGGTTGTTTTCTTGTTGTTATTACTGCAAGATAAGACATAAGGCCATGAAAGCACATGCGCTTTCACCCAGACGAGGCAGAGCTTACTGAGTACACTTTAGAGTGTTTTACTGCAACATGAAAGTGTCAAGTGATTTTTTTTCTCTTGTTTTTCTAGAAAGAGGATGAAGCATAGAACATAGAACATGTCCATTTGCTAGCCAAAAGGCTTCAGCAAAGTACATCCTTTCATTCCAAGAGTGCAAATGAAAGACCCTTGTGCTAACAGTGTCCCCAGGCCCCTGGGCTGTAAGAGAAGTGCTAAGTGCTGGAGGTCAGGCTGTGCAAGGCTCAGTACCAGGCATAGGTCCCTGAGGAGGAGGTGCCACCAGCCCTGGCCTCAGGAGCCAAAGCAGGCTCTTGTGCTTAGGCTTCCTTGCCAGTGGACAGGGGAGAGTTAGCAGGCCAGGCTGCTGGCATGGGCTGAGAAGGTTGTAGCCTGGATGAGCGCATGTTCCCAGGGACCAGAGCAGAAATGCTGCATAATGGCATAGCTCACCCTTCCCCTTCCTCCCTATCTATAGCAGGGCTACATCCACATTTAATCTAGACATTTGGGTCAGCTCTCTCACCAACAGAGAGCATGTTTGCTATCTAGATAGCAGACTGAAAATACAGGTGTTCCTGAAATCCTCTTCCACTCGCACATCCCTGCCATCCCATTGGAGCACAGAAACCTCACTCAGGACTTCATGCTTGACTCCTATAATGCCTCTGATGGCATGCTTCTCCTCAAAGACAATGCCAGCAATACCTTGGAAGTAAGAGAGTTGCGGTCCTTCCTTCTGGCTGGCGTCTAAGTCACTGTCTTTTATTTAGAGGAAGTTGGGAGACCTGGGTTCAATGCGTTCCTCAATCTGAGAGTGCTTGTCTCTCACTTCCCATGAGGTTGTCTGACTGCTGGCTGATCAGCTATTCTGGGTGAAACTCTTCAGAGTGAAACCATGCCTTGTACCAACAGGGTGTTTGCTCTCCCCATCCCACCATTGGTAGGCAGCTTCTGCTTAAGAGTGAAGTCATCAAAGCTTGGTGTGAGGAGCCTCAGGTTGCATTTGATGTTCTTGGAGCTGGTTTGCAAGTCCTTGTGTGTGAGGGCATTCAGAGGAGGGTTGCCTTGTCTCTGGATGCCCATGGAGGATAGTATAAAGTGCATCTCCTTGGAGGTGCTGTACCTGGACAGGTGCAGAAGCAGAAAACTTGAATGTGAACCAAAGACAGATCACAGAATGCTGGTGACAGACAGATAATGACCTCTGTGGTGCTGGATCCCAGTGCCTGAGTTCAGTTGAAGTCTAGTTTTATGCACTTAAATATTTTCTTAGTGGTAGCTCCTCATTTGGGTCTTTCATGTAGACAGATCCCAGCAGATCAGCCACTGTGTTTTGATAAACATTTCCAAGGTTTATTAAATGTGTTCTGTGACGTCCTTTTGTGGAGATGGTAATTTGACAGTCATCATGTGAGAAACTAAGAGTTTGCCATCTGGCCTAGCAAGACTTTTTTTTTTTTTTTGTCTCCTTACTATTAATTAAACTGAGGTTATTGCAAAATTTTATTGTGATGGTTATGATTTGTTCTGTGATAAGGCTGAGGCTAATACTGAGGCATGCAGAGCACCTTCCACACTGGTGACGTTCGTGGGAGGTGCAGCTGAGCAGCACCTCTCTGGACTCTGGTGTTGGCTCTAATAACAAAGTTTCAGGGCCAATTCCTGCCATCTCTATTCAGACACCTTACCCTGGAGCGGGTTCTTCTGGTTCTGAGGGGATGGTTTCACAAGTAGGAAGACGTAGCTGGCGGGGAGGAAGGGGGAAGCTGCTTGGCCATAGTGGTGTCATATAACATGCCCTGGCAGGAGATGTTACCGACCACAGCTTTGCCCTGCTTGGTGAAGCTGTGACCATTCATGGGAAAGTAGATCAGCAAGAACAGATTGCCAGAGCTTGGGGAGAAAATAAAGGAGGGAAAGGCAGCAGGGCTGAAGCTGAAATCATCTGCAAAAACCAGGTGCTGCTGATGGCTGGGGTGAGGAAGAAGGAAGTGAAGCTTTCCTGGCGATAGGATAGGATAGGAGGTGGCTGGAGCCTGTCTGGGATGGATGTGTGCTGTAGTTGTCAGCCTAACTGTTTCCCACCCTTGCTCAGATCCAGCTCAGGACTCTCGAGTGTCAGAGGCTCTCACTTATTCTTTGGTGGTCTTCAAACTGTGACTTTGTAAATATGCTGACACTGATAGGTTTGAAGTAGATGTTTGGGTATGAAGTTGGTGAGAAGTCGTTCCCTGGCAGTAACTCTTGACGGCTTTCCCTTCTTCTGTCAGAGACTTGAATGCTTCATGGCGCAGAGTTAAAACAGCAGCTTCACAAAAGGTTCAATAACAGTTATTTTTACCCAAATCCCTCGAAGTCTGAGGGACTGGAGACAGCATCAGTTTGAGACGAACAGCCAAGAAAAGTAAATCATCCTTGGTCAGGGTGAACTGTCATTTGAAGAGGCCACAGATTGCAAAGATGTTAATGAATCAGCAGTTTCACAGACTTCTGCCCATTCAGAGAGAAATATGTGTAAACAGACATGAATAGAGCACAGAGCCACTGAGCTTTCCAGATCCTTCCTGTTCCCTTCACACTGCTGAGAGGAGCCACAGAGAAGGTGAGGGCTGAGGTGCAGGGTTGGTCATCCTACATCCTTTGCCGCAGCTGTGCAAGAAGGAGAACAGGGTGAGACACTGTTCCCTGTGCCCCGCTCATCCGAGAGCACAGCCGGCTGTGCTGTGCACAGGAGCACAGCTCAGCACAGAGCAGCAGGCAGCTGCCACCAGGCCTGCCTTGTGAGAAAAGGGTGAGGCAGGGAGGGTGAGGTGAGGACATGAGCTGTTGCACCATGGCCCCACTGCAGGTACCTTCAGGCTGCCCAGAGTGGGGCTGCACACCAGGTTTGTGTGTGAGGGGAGGAGAGGAATATAGCAAGCCGTGGTGAGGCCATGCTGCTCTTTGGTACCTGCATTGGATCCATATGCCTCCGAGTCTGGCATCTCAGCAACCCATCAGTGCCCCGATTTCCTTCCTGTAGTCCCGTGCTTTGGTCCTGTTCCCTGCTTGTAGGATCATCTGTCCTTCCTGCTGTGTGAGGGAAGCAGGACAGGCCAAAGAGGCTGCTGTGTCTGTGGGGCAGAGAGCTCACAGCTGGTTGAGACATGACTAGAGGGAAAGGGGAATCTGTGCACATCTGGAGTGGCTGTGCCCGTGGCCAGCAAGGGTTACAGGCAGCTGTCCTCAGACTGTGGGCAGGAAGTTCTCCCAGGCAAAGGTGTCCTCTTGGGCTCTCAGCAGACTCAAGCAGCCTTCCCTTCATCCTGCCCTTGATTTGATTTGTTTTTTTCTATCATAGTTACAAAAGCTCTCCAGAAAGCACTGTATAATTCCAGGGCTCTGTGAAGGACTGCAGGCCAAGGGTGTGTGCCTGCATGGAGCGTGCCTTACCCTGCAGAAACCCCCCAAACTCCTGCTGAGCTGGTGGGGGGGGGATTCTTCCTGCCCCTCTTTGATGTTTGTCAAATGTTATGCCCAGAGAGTGCAACACCAGAGGGCCATGCAGAGGACCCCCACCTCGTTGTGCTTGTGTTGTGTATTCTAGGATCTGCTGGCTCGGAGGGCTCCCGAAGAGACGCAGCTTCACTTCCATTGCTGCCCAAAGTAAGCCCAGGGGCTGCTTCTGCTGTAGGACAACATGTCAGTGGAGAGAGCTGGCCAAGCCAGAGACTGTGCCTGAATTGTTTGTGAGACTTTTATAGTCTGTCTATCTAGGATGAAACACAGAGCCTGGATCTTCAAAGCGCTGTGTGGGATAGCAGCTATGGGGCTCCCATTACAGTTACCAGGCATCACACGATTGAAAACTTCTGTGACGCCACTGTGGTTCTGGAGAGGAGTAGCTGGTTCTGGGGCTGCTGAGACAAAGGGAAGTCGAGGAAATTGAGCTCTTCCACACCCCTAAAAGCAACACCTCACAAAATTTCAGCTGTAAGGCTTGTGTCTTTTTTGTGAGGAACAATTACAGAGGCTTCAAATTCATTGCAGAGTTGGAGGACATCTAACCTAGCTCCATAAAGAACTTAAGGGAATTAAGTGGAGTAAATTGGCTGAATATGACTGTGAAGTTAGGGCATCTAGTTGCCATCCACCTTTCCAGAGAAAAGGTTCTCAGAGAATGTCTCCACAAGGCAGGGAGCACAGGGAGTGAGCACAGGCATAGAGTGAAAATCTGCTCATCAGACAGATTTACCCATCAGTGTTTGTTGCATGGATAGGGAAATGGAGTCAGTCTGGTCACAGGACTTTCTGAAGTTCTTAGAAGACACCGATGAAGACTCAGTGTAGACAAATTCCCTTTTTCTTACTGTTTTGACATCTTTCAGATCTTAAACAAACTAATTTTACAAACAATCCTAATTTTACAGATAGGGACACACAGGTTATGCGACATGCTCTTGATAACGTGAGTAGTCTGTGTCAGAGTGAGAAACTGCACCTGGATCTCAGTTGTGAAGCTGTTGATCTTGGCACTGAGTACTCCTGACTCCAGACAACACTTCCAACTTGACTTTGCCTGTGTCCTTTCTATGCCTACAAAAGGAAAGGTTTTTGAACAAATCAAAGAAAAAAAAAAAGTCACTCCTCCAATTTATACATCCAGTCTTCTGACATAATGTCACTTAGAGGAGTCTGCAATTAATACAATTACCCCTTGCTGCAATGACTTTAAGACATCACTGGTTAAGAATCTAGATGAAGCTTTCACCTTGTTTACTGAGTGCCTGATATTGTGTGATCTGGAATGGATTTGGGTGATAGCTGCAGGGTAAATTAACTTACAGCCAAGGTGAATACTACAAACTCCTTGGTGTCATTGTCACGATTTGGCCACCACTGGAGCTTTAATATCAGTAGAGACAAATCAGGGAAATAATTAGGTAGGAAAAGTAGCCGTCAGCTATTGCAGAGGGTTTCTTTATGCTTGTCAGAGTTTGCTTCCTCTACTCAAAAAGGTTTAATGTAAAGCCTGAGAAAATGGAAGGTATCTTTACTTTGCTGTGACATGCTAAGGTTCTAGGCACGTTCTTGGTTTTCAGCTTCACTGGAGATCAGCAGGAGTGGAGTTTTCCAAAATGCCCAAGGAACATAGATCATAGATCTGGAGGCATAAGACACAAAGGGCACATCCAATGGGCACATCCCACACTAAGCAGCTCCTCAGCTTACCAGGGGAGAGAATATCCTTGTGATCCCTTTCCTAAGCCTACTGCTAACTTCTGCTGCTCCAGATATGAGCTATGAGCTGCTGCTTTTAACCTGGCAGTGTTGCCAGAGGCACTGGCCACCTGGCATTTCATGACACTGAAGGAACAGCCATTAATGGAAACTCATCAAGCAAACAGCCACTTCTGCTTGCTGTGCCTCTGTTTTCAACTCTTCAGCTCTGAAGCAAGGCTGACAATTTTTGCTGGTTCCTCAGACCTCCTATTGAGTTTTGTTAATTAATATTTGTGAGGTACCCAGATGTTTTCAGGTTTATGGTGATCTAGAGTATTATTATTAGTGTTGGTATTATTAAGGCTAATAAGACTGGTAATAACCTTGGAGAGCCTGGCAAAATTCAATTTGGCTAAAATCCTTGCCACAGATGAAAAAAATTAACTGCAGTGATGTGAGGGGGTACGTGACTCAGTTACCAGTAACTGCTGTTTACAAGGGGCAGGAAGAGTATATTTGCTGAAATGAAAAAAGGTCAAGGCAGAGGCCCATTTGCTGTCTGTTAATAAGTAATCTGAAGTACAACACAGCTTTACTGTAACAAATCAGCCTGGCTTAGCTTTTCTTCCATCACCATTATTTCCAACCCAGTTCTGGATTAAAATGGCAATTAAAAAATAATTCTTCTAGATTATTTTCAACATCCTCATGTTTGTGGAGGGCATTTGTAATAGGGGTATGGCAGCAACAACAGAAGAAACCCCTTTGCATTTTCTTGCCAGGGTTTGTCTCAGGACACTGTAGGCAGCCAAAGTGTATCAGGTGGGGCATTATTTGTCTCTGGGGAAACTCTCCTTTAGGCTCAGACCTGTGCATCTTCCCTATGTGCATCTTCCCTATGGCAGTCAGGAGCTAGGATGTAGCTGTTCTGCTTACAGTCACCTCACTGGGTTACTGATGTAACTTACAAAGCCCCTACATCATCTCTGAGTCTGGCTCACAGTCAACAGTTAAAATTCAAACAAGGGCACTGGAGAACATCCTTCTCCAGTGAGTGAGCATGTTTGCACCCCATGCAGTGTGACCCCTGCCCTGGCATTGTCTTTTGCAAAAACAAAAAGGTTCTTTTCCAAGCAACACTTGTCTTTAGGCACAGAGCAGTGTTTTGGAAAAGGGCTGGAGTCTGGCCTTGGGAGGATTCATCTTCAGGCTGCAGGTAGGAGTCACTAGAAAAGGTTTTGCCATTAGTGACCTATTTAAAGTGCTTATCAAAAAAGCAATACTTGTGCCAGGTGCCAGCTAACCACAGCTTCTCCTTTGTAACCCTTGATGTTCATGTCCTTCAGTCACCCTGGTCTGAGGCACACAGCTGGTCCTCTCAGCAGCAGAGAGTGTGCTGTTCAAGGAGCTGGAGCAGACACAGGGAATGTGCGGCTCAGGGAGCTGGAGCAGACACAGTCCTGCACTGTGCATCTGTGACACCCCTCCAGATGAGTTGTGCCTTGTGCCTAGTTATTTCTTGAAGGAAAGCATACAGATGGCAAACTACAATTCCTAGCTTCCTGAAGTGCAATTTTGAAAGGCAATGATCCTTCAACAAACCAACCACCTCTGCTTCCTCAGTCCCATCCTCCTGTTAACCCAGGGGCAGGGGAGGAGGTTGGTAAGGAAAGATTTTTCCCTGCAGAGCAGGTCACGTTTAGCTATGAACATAGAGCATCTTCCCAGTCCCAGAGCCTTAACAAAGAGTTCCTGAGCTCTGCAGTTCTGGAGGGCACCAGGGCCTACCTGCACCTGAGGAAGGGCCACACGAGCAGGGAAGGACAGGCATGGCTTTCTAGAGCTCCTCCCCAGCACCAAGAAGGAGACAGACTGAGAAGCAGATGCTGATGTGAGGAAACAGTATATAAGGAAGAACACACGTAGGAGCTGTTGTAGTAGAACAGAAAGAGTATTCATGCAACTGAGTGCTCACATGCATTGGAAAGTAGCACAAGGAGCTATGAGCTGCCAGGAAAGGGGTATTTTGGATGACCCAGAGCCCTCACGTTTGCCTTACTCTTCTGTTTTATTGACAAGAGAGGAGGAAGAGTGGGGAGGAGGGGAGTGGAGGACACACAGTGTCTTGGGGAAGCAGGCATGGCTGGTACTGCCCTGTGTGTCTATACCTGCAGGATGGACTGCAGCTGGTTGGCTGGCAAACGGAGTGCACAGAGATCCTTCATCTAGAGTGTGCAGGATGTTCATCCCAGGACAGCTGGTGTAGGCAGCAGGGTGTATGGGGGAACTGAGGCTCACTTTTAAGGGATCTCTCTGAGCTGGGGATCTGGGCAAATATCTTGTAGCTTAAACAAGGTTGAGAGGATGGTGTCATGAAGTCCTAGATCCCATGCTTTCATGCTGCTTTGAAAGAGAGAGCAGTGTTTTTCAGGGCAGCCTTTGCAGAGTGGTGATGCCACGTGAAAACGCACGTGTTTGTTACTCATGAGAGACATTTACCGCCCATCTCCACCTTCCTACGGCAGTACCCACCCAGGCTGGTGGAGCTCTCTGCTCCCAGCCCTGATGATGTGCTCTTCCTCTGCTGCGCTTGGTGCTGGGCACCTCTCTTGGTGCTGAGTTGCCTGGCGAGTTGCAGGAGTCTTTAACAATGCTGATGTGCTACACTCTAAAGACCGGTGAGGATTTACTTTTTTCCCTTTATAGCAATGGGGAAATGGGAGCACCGGGATGTCAGGTGACTCCTGGAGCCCTGGGTTAGTGAGATGTTCAGGATCCCTGAGGCCAGGCCTGTGTGTTTGGCACTGCTACTGTATCACCCCTCAGGAGCATTGCCACAGTGCAAGCCCAGTGCTGCACACACCCCTGCAGAGACACACTCTATTCTAATTGGTAGCCAGGATGCCTGAGAACATATGCAGGCGGTTTCAGAGAATCACAGGCAGCCTGTTAGCACAGAGGAGAGGGTAAAAAACCTTCAGGAGCTTTCCCCCATGACCATCTGTTAACTTTCCCCTGGAGCCATTATTGATTTGCTGGGGATGGCACACTAATGCCCCGCACATAGTGCTGTGCATCAGAGCCCTGCACTGCTGGTGGTGCACCAGGCAAGCTTCACTGAGGGGATATAGCACAGTGATGTACTTTCTCAGTTTCACCTCAATGCTTAACTCGCTAGGTGACCATCAGCCTCAGAGAAAGTTCTGTTCTCTGTGAGCACTGTGCTTTGCTGTACCTCAGCCTGTGGCAGAGGGGAGCCTGTCTCATTTATCAACTAGCCTTCTGTATAGTTTGTATAGCCCATGGCCCTTCTACTAGAGAGAGGGCTTGCCTATAAACTGCCATATCTGCATACATGTAGAGATGCTCAGGTATCCAGCTTAAGGAGTAGCCCAAGATCACTGCACAAAGGCTGTGCTCAACTGACCTTCTCGTTCTCTGCAACTACCTGAAAGGAAGCTGTAGCGAGGTGGGTGTTGGTCTGTTCACCCTAGTAACAAGCAATAGAACAAGCGGAAACAGACTCAAGTTGCACTGGAGGAGGTTCAGGCTGGATATTAGGAGGGATTTCTATCCTGAAAGCATTGTCAGGCGTTGGAACGGGCTGCCCAAGGAGGTGCTGGAGTCACCGTGTTGAAGAGACAGTTGGATGTTGCACTCAGGGAAATGGGCTAGTGGTTGATAGGGCTGGAACAAAGGCTGGACTCGATCTTAAAAGTCTCTTCCAGCTGAAATGATTCCATGATTCTATGATTCAGGAGCATTTTACCAGCTTTCTTTCTTTCTTTCATTCTTCTGAAGTGTCAGAAGGCAGTATTGTCCCCAGATCATGGCACGGGGACAATGAAATGAGTTTTGCCCTTTATCCTGTCATCTCAGACAGAAGGAAGCCTGGGAGCATTTATTGGAAGCACCTTGGCCTGTGGCTCTGTCCTGGTGTTTGCTGTGTGTGCTGGGTGTGCTCAGTGGTTTCCAAAGGAACTTTCCAAGCACTGCAGCAAATGGGGAAATTTGCCATGGAGCAGTTGCTGCAGTGGGTGAAACTTTGACACAACTTTTGCTTTGGAGTTTTGAGCAAAATATGGCATTTCTCAAGGCATTTTTTGTTTATTTGATCCAGGGCAGAATCATCAGTTCCTACCATCTCAAATATGTGCAGCAAAAATGGAAAACAGCCAGACCAAGCTGCCCACTGTCATGATTTGGTCCTGATGGAAGCTTGTCCAAGTGGGCTGTTCCTCAGAGAAATGTCATCATTTGTGCATATTTATGTTAAAATAATCCTTCTTCTCATGAGCAAATGTTTCTGGTATCTGCGAGCAATGCAAACAGCTACAGGAAGCATTTTGCTATTTAGTGATCTAAATACAAATTTCCCCATTTTTTAGATGAAACAAGACTGTTTCCTTCTGCCCTGAGTGGTCCTGGATGAGACAAATGCAGCAGTGTGTTATCAGGGAGGGGGCTGCTGTGCTGCTGGGGTAGAGGAAGCCCTTCTGTGTTACACAACCAGACCCCAGTGCCCAGGCTGAGTAACAACATTCTGTAGCCATTTGCAGACAGAATTACAAAATTTTTAAGTTATATCCGAGACTACTTCAATGTCTCAGTATTAAGGTCTGTGTTTCTTCATTTCTGATGTCCAGCTTCTGACTTCAGAGCCAGCAATCCCTTGCAGTGTGCAGTGTGTCCCAAATTGAAATTTCCACACAGGGACCAAACTGTTCAGTGTGGTGGTCAGAGACACTAATAGGGAAATTTCAGGTCTTAAATGCTCCTGCTGCAGTGACCCAGCCCAGCAGCAGCTTTCTGTCATAGCAAAGATACACGGTCTGAAACACAGATTACCAGCAGCCAGGAAGGGATAAACAGGGTCACTGTTCTCCTCAGGCTCTTTGTTCCCATCTGCCACCTCTAGCAGATTGCCCAAAGCCCAAGGCGGGGAGCTGGACACTGCTGCCCATCTCTGCTGAGGAGCTGCTGCTCTGCAGCAATGTGCTGCTGCATCACTGGGCTGAAAAGCAAGTGCACGTGGAGCAGCATGGCTGTCTTACCTGCTGGTTTGCACATTCACAAGGGAGTTTGAGATTCTGGACTCTGCTCCCAGGACTGTTTATGCATTTTACATGAAACAGTCACCAGGTAACATATAATCCCCGATCAAAGCCCTCAGGGGATTTAGGCAAAGCAACGCCCAGTTTCTGGATCCCAATCACACTCAGGTGTGAATTGGGCTGAGCTGCTTGGCCCTGTCAGGACTTGGGCAGTTCTGGGCATGCATGAAGGTGGAACTCTGGATAGCTGATGAACTTGAAAGTCCTAAAAAAAGTTGGAGATGGAAGGGGCCAGGTAGTGGGAGGGACCTAGGGGCTGTAGTGGGAGGTGTGTAACAGCATTTCCATCTACGGTGCAGATTGGGGGGGTAAAACCTCAGGTGCTCCAGTTACAAAGTCCTCTTACAGGGAAAAAATTGTTCTCACAGATTCTTGAAGTTGGAACTTATTTACATAACCATTTTATGTGCTTTTTAGTAAAAGAAGCCCCATGGCAGGCACTGCCTGGCTTTGTTTCCACTGGGCTGCCTGTGCTGAGCTGCGCAGTGGCTGCCATACCAATAGCTCCTTGTTCTTACCAAGCGTGACAACGGCTGTAGCGAAATCAAGAGCAACCTGCTCTAATGTAAACTGATTTCAGATTGCCTCTGGCAGTCCCAGCTACCTCAGCTAACCTCTTTTTTTTGCCAGTTTCTTTTTTTTTTTTTTTTCCCCACTGTGCTTTCTTACAAGGTGTTTGATCACACTGCTCGTTGGGCCGGTGTCTACGACCTGCAGATGAGCTTCTCTGGTATTATCTTTGGTGCATTCCAAAGCCACCTGAACCCTTGGACTCTCCAGCAGTTGCGGGCTGCCTGTCCACCTCAGAGATGAGCTCTGGGGTAGCTGAGGGTGGTGCCCGAGAACACGTGGCTACAAAGTACCAGGGGTGTGTGGCTCATGATGGGGCTGGTGTATCTTTGATACCCCAAGTGTCTGGGGTACCAGTGTGTTTTGAGAGGGCTGCAGGGCTGGGTGAGTGCAGACGCAGGGTGATTCAGAGTGACAGAGCTGTCACACAGAGGACCTGCTGGGAGTGAGTGGGAAGTAGTTGTGCTGGTGAGGGAGCAGGGGGCCTTAGGGGGGTTTGGGACAGGGAGTGCTGTGGGAGAAGCAGTCTCATTTGCTGATCTTACACACCAGATTGGTGTGTGATGGGTGTGATATAAATTGCTATCTATAAATAAATACCACAACAGCATTTTAATGAGGTGTTTTCTAGTAGCACTTGTCCAGGCTGGTAGTGTTATGTTAAGGCTAGAGAAGTATCTCCAAGCAAGCTTCTTGGCTAAGCCTTCATAAACACGGTCTCACTCAAGATCTAATTCTGATTTGTTTGGATAAGAGGTTTTGCTTGTTTGTTTCTGAACATACTTTCAAATATGTTTGGGGTTTTTATTTATTTTTTTATTTATTTATTCCTTCTTGGCCCAGGTTTTGTGTGGGTGTCACAGAATCTGATGCAGAGATAGGGGACAAATCTGGTGCCTTTTCTGAGCATTCAGTGTTGTACTGACAACAAGAAGCTAGTAGGAGGGCTAGGTCATCTGGAGCTTTGAGGGTGGGGGCATCTGGGGCTGTGACTCACAGGACTGACCTGTGTCTCTCCAGAGACTGGCAGGTAAAAATAGCCTGGCCTGTCTCAGGGAGTGTTGTCCTGTGCTTCTCCACTGCTGCTGCATTGCAGCCAGGGCTGTTTGGAGGCACAGTCTCATGGACCCATGCCCTACATTTGCAGTGTGCTTCTGCTGAGGCTCAGCAACCAACTTTGCTTATTATTTTTTGTCATGGCAGCTAGCTATTTTTCTGAACTTTTGTCAGGCTGGGCTGCTGGACAAATGGCTGCACATGAGCAGTGCACAGCTCAGCGTGTTGGCTGGGCTCAGCCCAGGGGTGCTGCAGGCCTGTGCTGCACACAGACATGCTCTTCATCCATCCCAGGCTGCAGTGTACCCCCAGCCCAGGCTGCTGTCAGGCCCTGGATTCTGACCCCGCACACCTGAGTGCATGGGCTGCTTCCCTCTGCCAGGGTAGATTTGGGACTAGAGATGGGTCATGGTTTTCTGTCTGAACCAGATCACAGTGCGAGGCAAATACTGAGGCAGGGGTTGGGTTTGGAGGACAGGTCTTAGGTACTGCTTTCACAGTTCAGGCCAAAACAACATGGTTTCACCAGAAAGCCTCTGGACACAGAAGAATGTGTGAGAGCTGCATATATTCAAAATGAAAGCAAAAACTAAGTCTTTCTCATGCTAGCTCAGAATAAGGAGTTTTCTGCAAATTTGACTCCTGTATGTCAACCTCTTTTCTGCCTAACTTGAAGATCTGAGAAAGTTCAGTTCTTTGATCCTTAAACTCTCTGAAACAAATTCTCTTAGCTGTCTGGACTTGTGATGCATACTCAGAATTCATTCATATTACAAATAAATTGGAAGGTGATGCTATAGAGATAACAGCTCCATTCTTTCTGAGGAATCATTAACTCCAGCCAGGTCTCGCTGATCAAGAGCTGTGACAAAAAACACAACCAAACAACACACAGACTAATACCTGTTGGAAGGGCCATCTGGAGGGCTGCCCTCCACCCTCCTCCTCCAAGTTGGCTGGGTACAGTTTGTGGTAGATCTGTGCTAGCTGTTCCTCACCACCTTGTCATATCAGGACATGGCTTCTGTGTGAACCTGCTCTGTAATATTCCCAGGAAAAATGTACTGATACCTTATGTAAGACTTGCTCTTTGATAATGCTTTGGCTGGTCCCTTTCAGAAGCAGCCTGTTGATTACGTGTTGAGTTTGTGAGACCTTCAGCATGAGCCTGCAGCACTGGCTGATTGTTGGTAAGGAGTGCCTGAGCAGCAGCCTAACCAGACACACTGATATTCGCCTGTTGGGAATCCCTTCCCAGCCTTGCCACTGAGGACCCTCTGCCTGCCACTGCTGCATGGCCTTTGTGTTACCTCAGGGCAAGAGCCCTAAGGGGAGGAAAAGGGAAAAGACGAGGAACGAGGCTACCAGGCCAAGAGCAGAGTGTAGTAGCGTCAGCTCCTGGTATCTGGCAAGGATTCAACTAGTGAAATAAAAAGAAAAAAATAAGGAGGAAGAAAGGGTAAAGGCATCCGTGTGGAGTGCTAGGGACAGGTATGGACGTTTCTAGAGAGCACAAGGAGTTCAGTCAACAGGAAGGGCCAGGCACTTGCCAAAATACACATTGGCACAATGGTCCATAGTGGGTTGAATTCACGGGCGGCAGTTGGGTTTCACCAGGTGTGACTTTGGTTCACTGGGGTCTGAAGTGCACTACTGAGGTCAGTACTGCTAGAGAAAGTGAGAAACAAAGCACCTGGAGAGCCACTGGGGTTGCCTGTGGAGCCAGAGCACGATGAATGTGGCTTTGCCAAGCTGGAGTGTCCTCGGGGGCTTGAGGCTCCCTCCTGCCATGGGAGGCCTGGCCGAGCCACGGTGGACCTGGTTGAGCCATGACACCTGTTCCAGCCAGAGAGACATCTGTGACTCCAAACTGTCCCATTCTGTCGAAAAGAGCCTCTGGGAGCGGTGGGCAGTGGGGCAGTGGCCCAGCCCCATGGGGCCTGGGGGCATTCTGGGGCCATCCTGGCTAGAAAGGCTTAGCAGCCATGTCCCAGCACCTGGAACCCAACCACGTAAGTGCAGGTGAGGACAGAGGCAGGCACAGTGGTGGGAGGTAACAAGTGTAGGAACACTTGGGCTTGCAGCATCAGGCATGTCTTGCTAATAAGAAGAAACATGTAATCCTGTCATCTTTTGTTGTACCCATCCTAATGTGATTGTGTTTCTGCAATGGTCTTACATTTATAATCTCTCCACTAGCACATTGGAAGGTTTTAGCAGTGCTGCACAGAGAAGCAAATAAATAGGATATGTGTGTGTGGAGCCATGTGCATCTCTAAGGAAGGAGACCCAGTCTCAGGGCTGAGGTTCCTCAGCAGGACAGGATAAGCTCCCCAGGGTCCTCAGGGAACCGCCAGCACCTGTGCTGCATTAACGAAACCCGACTCACCAGGTCACCCTCCTGCAGTGACACAACAGCACTTAAAGTTGTTTGCTTATTACAGAGATACTATCAGAAGGTGTGGTGTCCTGATTGGAGTCCAGCAAGAAAGTCACACTCTTATTCACCCACCCACCTGCTGCTCGCCTCCAGCAGATGGTCAGAGGGTCTCTCCTTGGCTTCAGGATGAAGATGGCTGATCCACCTCCACCCAGCAGTAATGACGTGTGGCTGCTACTGCCAGTTCCCCTGTTAGCATCGGAGAGGTAAGCCCAGAGCTCACTGCTGAGATTAGTTGTGAAGTAAAAGCAGGATTTATTGATGTCTGATTTATATTCAGCCTAGTAAAAGTCACTTAATACAATGGATCATTTGCTTGTTGTTTTTTTCTTTTAACGATCATTAAAATGCTCCTAATTGCAATTACCCTGCCACGCTCCTATTCCTCATTTGGGTGCAGCCTTCCCACCAAACTAGAAAACAGTTCTAGTAGTAAAAACTTGACGGCAGCTTTGGGTTTTTTTTTTTCCTATCTTTTTGGAAGAGTCCCCTTTTAAAATCTCTTATTCCATTTCCTCTGGTGTGACACATACCTCCTTCTGGAGGGGCTTTGCTCTCTTGAAAGCTTATTGTTTTACCCCCTCAGCACTAAGCACAAAATTATTCCCTTGTCAGTGCAGTTCCTATTGAACCAGGCTGGCTTGGCAGATCCCCACTCCTCCTTTGTTTATGTTTGTTTATTTTCATATCAAAAGGTAATAAATTGACAAAAGAGGTTTATTCAGACTCTAGCTGTGCAGTTTACCACATAGGCAAAATAAAACATCCAAAATACTTCATTTTATTTATAGCACCAGTGCTGAGCCATTATAGTACCAGTGCTGGGTAAATGCACCTTTTGAAGCCTCCTCTGCCCCAGTGCCCCATGTGGAGCTTTCTGTTTGCTCAGCATCCACCATCTTCACAGGAGGTTGTTGGTACAAGGTGGGAAACATTGACCAGAAGCGAGGCAGCCCGTGCAGGCCTTTCCCTGGCAGGGAGAGCAGGAGCAGCAGGGTGAGGGGCACCAGCTAAAACACAGGAGGGCCCTAGGGAGCCCTTCTGGGTGGAATTGGAAGTTCCCTGGGGCATTCAGCCCCCTCCTTGGTGAGGCTTCGTGGAGCCATCCCTGGGGGAGCATTTTTACCCCAAGCACCTTGTTGGGAGCAGCTGCAGCCTGTCCTGTCTCGGCCCCCAGGCACAGTAGCAGCAGGGGCTGTGGTGCTGTGTGATGGGCCTATGGTGGTGACTTGATCTGTTCTGTGGGACAATGATGACCAATGCTCTCACCTCACCAGTGGGTTATTGCTCCTGGGTCAGATGTAGTACCCCAGTGATTCTGTAAACTCAGCTATGGCCCAGGAGCTGGTGCCTGTTTAGCAAGGTCTGTTTCCATGTATATTTATCAGCTGGTTGAGATCCCAGTGGGTGTAGGTCCCAGGGATGCCTGGCTGGAGTTAGCCAAGAATGAGGTGTGGGAGGATGGAGTAAAAAACATTTCAAATGAGAAGGTGTGTTCACATCTTCACTATTTCTAGCCAGTGGACAAGGATTCTCCTAATACAACGATACATGGGGTCTAGACAACGAGTAGATTGTCTTCTAATGCCTAGATCAATGGAGGGAGTAGAGCAGAGACAGCAACGCAAGATGGGGAAGTCAACAGACTCCATGTGATTAGTTAATATAGCTGCTTCACCACCTTTGTAAGCACCATAGTATCAGTGTCACCTGATAGAGGCATGTGGCCTGGCCGGGGAATGTGACCCTGGCGTGGTGGGTCCAGCACACTGCCTGTCAAGGCTTCCCAAATGTGAGTGGTGCCTGACCTTTGTGCTTCTTCCAGCTCAACAGAGAAAGGAAGATCAACCTCAGCACAGGCTGCCTTTTCTTTTAAAGCTATAGATTAGAAGTCCTCTTAAACTGCTGCAATAGGGGTGCAATTAATGCCTCTTGAGAAGCACAATGTGATGACTGGTGCTTAGTTCAGGAAGTAGATCAGTGAAGTTCTGGAGTTAATGGCCAAGCAGGTGAGTGGGAACTCTCGAACCAGGAGGCAATTAGTGTGTCTGCAGGTCTGGTTTCTCCTTTCCCTGAAGTGAAGGTGGGCGTTAGGCTGAGGTGTGCAACATCTGCATCATGCCTCATCTCAGATTTGCCAATATTCATTTGTTGCTTTCTACTCTTTAGCAATCAGACAGAAACTTTTCAGCTGGTACCTTCTGGGTGACAAGGTTTTAGAAACAGCCTTTTGGTGTCTATTTCAGTGTCGTGAATATGCTTTTAGGTGACAGAATGGCTGCATCGCATGAACAGAGCACCGTATCTCAGAGCCAGCTGTGCTCTCCAGTATGGGGAGAGAGTGTGTTACAGAAAATGTGAGTTAATTCTCTGAGTGACACTGTACACACTGCAAGGGAAATGCTCTGAGGGAGCTGCGCAGGCCTCAATATTTGCCTCTTACAGAAACATTTAACCTTACAACTGCTGAAACACTGTCAGTGGCAAAAGCTGCGCTGGCTGCCGTGGGAGTGGGACGAGGCAGCAGTGCCACATTGCCATCAGCAGTGTTGTATTGCCAACTTTGGGAGTGCCCAGGAGGCAGGTGCCCCTCTGGTTAGTTTGGGGAAATACATTGAAATTTCAAACTTTGTGTTGCCATATGAAACCCCTCTAACAGTATAGGTACTGACATGGGACACGCAAGGTATCTCTTCCCAGCGAAGCAGCGTTGAGTCATTTTATATTACCACCAAAGGAACAAACCAAGTTTTTACAACAATGGTTGGCAGTATTTCTATTAAATGGCATTAGCCAATAATTTCTAAAACTGCCTGTTAATTACAGCATTCAACCCTTGCAGGCAGTTCTATTTTACATAAGTGCAATCCAGTTTCCAGCCATCAACTGAAGGCTGCAGCCTTCTGTCATAGCCAAACACGACCATGCGTTACCAAGTTCCTTTTCCAGGGTAAATCTATTGTCATTGGGCTTTGGTTTTTTTGGTGGTGTTTTTTTGGTTTGTTTGTCTGTGTTTAGTCCTGACACTGCCAGGTAACACTCAGAAGAGACAGTCTGTGTGCCACAGCCTCTGGGCAGGCTGGCTGGCTGGCAGCAAAGGGCTGCATCTCAGGGCCGCAGCAGCTGCTCAGCTCAAATGTGGCTCTGCAGCTGTAGCTGTAGCTGTGGTGTTGTGGCAGCTGCCTGTCTCCAGAGCCCAGGACCCACTGCTGCCTGTACCAGACTGCCAGCTCCAAGGGGCAGCTCAGCCTGTGCCATGTCTGGAGCGGCTCTGCGGGGCCGAGGAGGGCTGCAGAGCTATTTGAGGTGCCCAGAGCTCCAACAGCCCAAGCAGCTGAGCTGTATCCTGTGTCCCTTGGATACTGACCCCTGCCTGGGACAGCTGGCAGACAACTTGTGCTGCTGTTTGTCACCACTGCTCAATTGCTCTTGAAGGTGTCTGCAGGATGCTGTGCCACGCAGTGAGGCTTTATCTTCTGGCTACACAAATACATCCCAGAACACAGAGCAGGAGCAGGTAAGGATGAATCTCTCACAGGTAACTGTAACAGCAGCAGGAAAAAAGTGACATTTGTTTTGTACTTGTCACTTTGACCAGCTGTGATTGTTACTGCTATTGTTAGGGCTACGATTGCAATATTACCTGAGGCTGCTCAGCCAGCACTGAGCTCCATTGTATTCCACACAAATGCACCCAAGCCCCTCAAAAAACTTACAGTTCAGAATGCAAGTGACTTACAATGGTGAAGGGGAGGAATAAAACCAAATGGATACAATTAGCTGGGGCACAACTTAGTCATCCTCTTCTTGGTATAATTATAAAATGGACAAAGGTAGCGCCAGCTAACCCCAAATGCCCTTCTGGCCATAATTAACTGTGTTGCATAATAATGGTGTCAGTTTAAACATTTTTTTAAAACCGATGCTTTGCTCAAAATTGCTGCACAGCCACACTTGTGTCTTGCACAACAGACCAGCACACAGCACTGTCTTGACTTCCATTTTCTATTTCTATTGTGTCATCTGGGCATAGGAAGACCTCTTGACCAAAGAGGAGTCAGTGGTGTGGTGGTGAATGAAAGCGGGTAGATTCATATGTCTGTGGTATATGAGGAGCAGGTAAATACGAGAAGTGCCCCGAGTAGAAGTGGGTACAGAGGGAGTGCCCTTTGCCTGCATTTACCTTTGACTACACCACTTAGAAGAGTTGCATAATTGATACAATTGAACCACATCAGACCTTTATTTATAGAACATAATGAAATGGTTTTCAACATCCCAGATCAGGCTGCATGGGTGATTGCTATGTGTAAGCCCAAGGAGCAGAAAAACATTTCCCTAAGGTATTGTGTCTCTTCACCTTCTGCACCTGCGCCGGGACTCGGAGCAACTCTGTCAGGAGTGCAGAGCATGGCCACTGCTGCACATGCTGCATACACTGCACTGCCCACACTGCCCAGGCCCAGGCTGTGGAATGCTGCTGTGCAGCGTGGGGGCTCCCGGGGCTGTGTGGTGCATAAAGCCGTGTGATGGGCAAGTGGGGCTTAGGGCATGCACACACCTGAACATGCCACAGGCCACTGAGCAGAGGTCACTGCCGTGTACTTCAGTCAGTCCTCGTTCAAGCTCCATAGCCTGTGTTTGACAGAAATCTGTCACCCTGGCCTGTAGCACTTGATAGCTGCCTTCAGGGCTGGACATGGCAGTGAGTCTTGAAGCGGTCCCCTGATGGATGTGACAGTCTCCCATTCCTGAGTCTGACGCTGTGACTGTGAGCATCATCCAGGGACATCTCTGGTCTGCAACAGAAGCATGAGCATCAGGTGGCACTGAGACACAGTTACTGTCAAAGTTACAGAAAATCTAACAAAGCACTGCTATTATTTTATCTTTTTTTTCTTTTTTTTTTTTGTGGCAATTATTGTTTGTAGAAATTATTCAGGGAAAAAGATGGAGGATTTATTATTTAGTTCAAGTCTTTCTCTTGCTGGATCATTTGTTCATCTTTATGTGATGTTCTGCTGTTGTTATTGCATCATTTGAATTTGGCCTTTATTTATGATGCTACATTGTTTTGTGTATACACTTTATAATTAGAACTACTAATTGTAAGCTTGCTTACTGTCTTTAGTTGGCTTTTCCAGAGCACTGCCTGCATTAAAAAAAAAAGTCCCAATTACTCAGTTCTTTTCAATTGCTCAGTGAATATTTTCATAAATTGAAAAGAAACCAGGTCTAGGTTTTTAATTTATCATATTTTTTAAGCTTTACTCGCTGCCCAGCTGATACATAGAAATGAAATGCATAAAAAAAACCCATATTTTCATAGGCTGTTTCAACTTTTTTCTCAAATATCCTCCTCTTCTGAACACACACACACACACACACAAACAAAATCTAATCACCATACCACCATCCTGCAGGAGGCCTATGCTGGCTGTTAGATTAGATTTTAATTGCGTTTTGGTGTGTAGAACTTTTGCCTCTACACATTGTCATGTTCTTGACACATTTTGCACTGAAAAAAGATCCACGTAGGTTAATGGTTCTGCAAGAAGGAGCAAGTCATTTCCATATGCTCACTGCAAGCTGAAGACACAATGCTCCCATTTTATCAGTTGTTGTTTCAACTTTGCTGATGATTCAGTGGTGTTATTCCACAGAAAAAAAACTGGAGTAAGGCAGCAGTGAATCAGGCTCATTGGCTCTGCCTCTCGCTATCTAAAATGAGGATCCACCTACAGGTAAAACACTATCGTTCTGCAAGGATCTCTCTGCCTGCAATCTGTTCCAGCTTGCCAGATCTCCATCGGAAGAGCATTGCATGGGTTCAGAATTAAAGCTCACGCTGACTGCATTGGAGTCAATGGGAATACTCATGCAAACAAGATGAGCTGGTTTGGGCTTTTCTAATTACAAATCACTCAAATCAAAACTAGCAGAGCATAGGGTTGCTCTTTTTCTGTTGTGTCTGCCAGGATGGAGAGGGCTGTAAGGCTCGGCACCCACCGCCTGTGGATAGGACACTGGGTGCACGGCCATCACACACCAAGGCTCTGACAGCTCCAAGCAGACACCTCTGAGTGTGTGTTCTTGAAGTGTGTGTGTTTCTTGTGTGTTCTTAATGGAAGTTACATCAGACACTACAGCTATTTTATTGGCAGCCATAAGCTCAGCTTCACCGTGTTACGCTTTGGTAAACACTCAATGGCAAATAATGCTAGAAAGTGGATGGAATCAGCTTATTGGGTTTGCTTCCTTCAGTGTGATAATCTCATAATTTATAGGTCTCTGTTCAAACCACCACATAACTTCCCCTTTCCCTTACGTGTCATGCGTGTCTTGCCCCCTTCCCAAAGTCAGCCTCCGAGGGCATCTCAGAGAGATGTACTGCACAAACATGGTGCAATGGCCCCTCACCCTCTGCTTAAACTAATACAGAAACGGATCCCAAGTATATGATGGTGCACAATCTCAGCAGGAAACAGCCCAATGTCATCTGGAAAAAAACCTTCATTTGCACCACTTGGTAAGAACATCACCTTGGGCAGTATCTTTGCTGTTGTAAGCACCAAGCGAGGCCTTGACATGGAGCTCCTGGAGGCACAGTTGCAGTGCTCAGGCACTGCTTGCCCAGGGCGCTGGGGACTGAGCGCAGGAGGCATTCACTGCTGAGTTTCATTACGTTGGCACAAGCTCTTCCACCCTATTATAGCCTTTGTCTTTGGATCTGTTGCCTGAAATCAACCCAGGTGAAGGCTGGCACTGTCTGCTGGTGTTCAGCTGAAAGAAGCTGATGGTATCAGCTGTGGTGACAACTAGGTGACACCATGAAGTAGTGCTGGTGACCCCAGCAGAGGAGAAGGGGGCCGTGACCTGCCGCTGCCCTGCCAAAGGCATGATCTGCATGGCAAGGTTTGGCTGCAGCTGATGGGAGATAAATACCACCTGTAATTGTACTGGGAGACTTTCAGGAGCACAGTGGTGGCTTCATTCTGCAGTAACACCTAGCCTCAGCCAGCACTGAGCAATTGCCACCATTAAAGAGACATTAGATGAACCCAGGAAAAGTGAAATGTCATGAGGTAAAACAAGATGTGAGCCAAAAGGGCAGAATCTTACACCACCATCAATTCAAATGCTAGTCTGTTAAGAAATGTCAGCCTAGTTTTTATCTTGTAGCAGGGAGATTGTTTTTGAGAACATATGCAGGGTCAAATGAATTCATAAACCTCCGTACCAGGTGCATCATTAGTCAGTAAATGAATTACACATAATTATCTGCTTTGTATTTAATTCACTTGGCTTCCAGTTTCTTACTCTGCATACAGTGAAACTCTCTATCTCTCTCACACAAACACACTCTCCATGGGCAAGGAGGTTTTGGAGGGCTGCCATTGTCCTGACTCATGAATCAGACTCCATGATTTGAATGATATTTATCTAAGCCTGCAAACAAAGAAGATGGCTATGTGTCCAATGAGAGAATAATTATTGTTATTATGTTTGCAGAGCAACAAAGTCGGGAGTTAGGACCCCGGGGGAAAGGCGGCAGGAAGGGTGAGCTGGGCAGAGGCAGGAGGCTGCAGGAGGCTGCAGGCAGCGTTTCAGTGCAGGCATGTGCCAGGGCCCTCGCAGGGTTCCCTGCCTGAGTCACCTCTGCCTGGAATCGCCCAGTGGCCAAGGCCAGCAGCCAGGTGACACCCGCTGGGAGCCGCGAGACCACCTCCCCGAGGGCTCTCGCCACCACACCAGGATGACACTGGGCCTGGGAGGGCTTTGGCAGCGGCTGAAGGGAATCTGGGTTGGTACAAAGCAGCCCAGACGGCCCCGCTGCTAGAGGCTGAGGCTGGGGCTGAGCTGCTCTGTGGGTGAGCCAGCCTGACTGCACTGGGCAGCAGCACTGCTGGGGCAGCCTCCTGCCTGCAGCACACAGGGTGTTTCGTTCTCACACAGAAGCCAGTGCTACTTACATCCACAATTACTTTATCTGAACTATGAGGGAAAAAAAAACCCTAGCAGACAAAGCTCGCTTTGCAAGTAACAGCCACTGCTGGCCACTCACTCAGAAATACAACTGTCCCTTGAAGTGACATTTGGGCTCTCTCAGCCCCACAGCTTCAGTCCAAGCTCTGGTAGCTTTGGACTCTGTGACAGTGGCAGTGCTGTGCATGACCCAGGCTTGCTCTGCCAGGGGAGTGCTGTCTGTACTCAGAGAGGGCAGTGACAGAGGAGGCTCTGCGTATCCTATAGGGCTGTCCGTAGTAGGCATTAAGTTTGGAGTAACCAATAACCTGTATTCACAGGTCACCCCATGGCCTGCTCAGAAGGGGCTGCAGCCCTCTACCACACAGCTGCTGCCAAGGCACACACCTCCACAGAACTTGCTCATGTTTCTCGCTGGGCTCACAGCCACAGCCCCCCACGCTCACAGCCATCTCCATGTGAGACTGTGCAGCAGGATAACATTGGGCAGCTTTCCACCAGCTCAGTACCACCAAGCAGCAGCCCCGGCCATCACAGCCCTGCTCTAGAAACCTTAGAGAAGGAGAGTACACTCTGGAAATGTTCTGGTTTGCAGTTTAAGGACACAGCCAGCCATGGTAACAGCAAGCAGCACCCCTCTTGAGAAAGATGGGGAAAGTGTCATTAACTTCCATTATGTCAGGATGATAAGGATTGAGATTCCTTGCAGCAATCACTAATGACCTTTAGGTTAATAACATACAGCCAGAGAGACAGCAGGACAAACAGCTAGATGAAGAGGTTACCTGGATATAACAACGAATTTAGATTGAATCCTACACAGGGAACAAGAAATTCTGTTCCTGTTCTCTCAAGACTAATGTGAAACACTTCCAAATTTTGTCCTTGTTACTGGAGGGGAGGCAAACCCAACAACCTGTAAAAAATATCAGTGCTCCAAAAAATACCACTAAAAATGAAAGACAAATAACTTGATGTCTCTTTCACTCAACCCATTAGATGTTTTTACTGCTTATTAAATCCTAGGAAAAAAAACATGGAAAGGCTTTGACTAAGGACAAATTGTCAATGCAATGATAGACAATGAGACTTCAGATCACAGAGCATTCATGTGGGGATGTGCACTGAAGTGCTGTCCTTTAACAACTGCAGTCAGAACAACTTAAACTTTCTGGAGAAGGCTGATAGAAAACACCTCTATGCCAACATTAACATCCCAGGGAGAAAAGGAGCTTCATATGAGAACAATCAAAAACATTGCTGAGACAACACTGGCCACAAGAGGAGAAAATGTGGTTTTATGGACTTAGTAAAGACTAGGAGTCCTGGATCAAGACTTTCTCAATCTCCCAACACTGGCACATAGCCTTGAGAAAGCCAGCCCATTTCTCAGTGCTTCAGTCTGCCTTGCTGCAGCACCACTGAGAAACTGGCTGCCTCCTTGGTAGCCTGAGAGAACCAAAGGACTGGTTATCTGAACTCTCAGCACTTCTTAGGCTGTATTCACGATTGAAACCTGCTGCTTCTGTTGAAGGTTGCTTTGGAATGGAAACAGACCTTTGTGCCCCAAAACATTTTTGGTTATTTATCTATCTGTTTGTTTAGTTGTCAGTTGTTCTAATAAAAATATTACTGCTCCCTTCCAATCTGGTCTAAAAAAGCATTTTCAGATCCTCAACTGGAGGAAGCAACAAACCCATTTAATACATTACCAGACAGGGAGAGAAACAGCAAAGCATAAGACTTCATAAACATTCTTGCACATACAGCAATTTCTGAATCTCCCTCTCTGATCCATAGAGGTTTTTTTGTTATTAGTACAGGAAAAAAAAAAAAAAACAACCCTAGATAGTAGCATGAAAAGCTCTCCCCTGTTTACAGTCCCTGAGAAATAATGCCACAAAGCCTTCTGTCTGAGCTCACTGACAGAAAATAGCCAAAAGAACAGGGCTACAAATTACTGCTTCCTTATAAATCACTGTGCTTGGCACATCTGTTCCAGTGCACCTTGGGGCTGTTGCTGGACATATAATGTACCTTTAATTTTAAGGGGTTTTTAATATAGCAATGCAGAGGGCAGCTGGCTCTGCACACGAGAGCACGGTCATGCTGTCACACGTGCCTCGAGCACAGAGCAGTCACGCTCTTCACTGTCAGATCCAAGGAGTGTTCTGAACAAATGCTGTTCCCCAGTTGCCTCGTGCTAGTGAGACAGAAGTTAGCCCGATTTCCTGGTGTTAGTGAGACAGGAGTTGGCCCAGTTGCCTGGTGTTAGCGAGGGCACGTGCCACGACTCAGGTGCTGCACAGGGCGGCTGAGGAGCCGCCTGAGCCTCAGCAAAGCAGCTTCAGGGCTGCCGGCATCTGTCTGCAGACATGGATTTTATTTTTTCAGCACAAGCACTTGGAATCAGGTCCTTTTCCAGTGGGAACACCACTGGAAAAGGTGCAAGATCACTATGGGAAAATATCATTCAAATTTGGAAAGAGGGATTTTGTTCCCTATTTTTACAAACTGCTCAGTGTTTAGGACATTTTAAATTGGAGTCATTAACAAAAGAGCACAGATTCAGCAGCAGAGCTTTGAACAAGCCTTATGGTTGCTGGACTTTTTGAGTTATACCAGTGAAGTCAGCCTAGTAGTTTGCAGAATTAGTAATAGCCTGTGCTTGTGGGGATTTTACTCATCTTTTGGTGAAGTTACTTAAGTAATGTAGAATAGAAATACTGTTTACCTGCCCTGGGAAGATAACATCGCTAGGCCACATTCACAGATGCTTTGGAAGGCTTAGATGGGGCCAGAGAGAATGAATGGAAAGGATCACATCCTCCTCTGGATCACAAATCATGCCTGTTTGTACCTGAAAGGCCATAAACGTATCTGTTTGCAAAGTACTGGCATGTCGCCAGGGAACTTCCATTAAAAGATGTAGTTCTACTGCACCGCACCTCTCAGTGTCAGAGGTGGCACCTTTAGCAAGCAAAGGGAAGGCTTTAAGGTCATGTCTGTGGTAAAAAGAAAAATCTCTCCTTACTGTGACAGGAGATTCAGCGTCACCTTTCTGTGGGGCTGCTGGGGTATTTTCTCCTGTGATGCCGCAACCGCTCTGCTCCCAGCTTTCATGTTATTCCATTTTGTCCTGTTGCACAAGCCTTGCTCTAGGATGAATGTATTAATTCATATTTTGGTGATGTGAAGCAATCTAGCCCTGACCTTGCCACTGTTCCTTATGTACACCTAAAGCGTCCTCTGAAGCTAGGGAGAGTTTGGCTCTAAAAGCCGATGGCAGGACAAGTCCTGTCCTTTGTGTCCTGGGCAGGCACCATGTGCTGCGTGCCCACAATGCCCAGCCTTTCCTGCACCTTCCATCTGGTAGGGAAGAGACCCCTAAGCTGGGCGCCCATGTACAGATGTACAGTTTTGGGGTCAGATCGGGCTCTGGAAATTCACAAAAATGAGTTTTCTTGGCACAACTAATGGGCACAGCTGTGAAATACAACCTTTCTGAAGAACTCAGCCCTGGCCCTGCCTCCTGCTGCCCCATGCCAAAGTAATGAACTCACCCCATTTACAATTGTCTTGCTTGACATATGGGTCCCAGATAGGGAGAAATAGCCAAAACACGGCAAATTTAACTCAATGTGGGGAAGTCCTTGCTGCAGTGGGCATGGGTATATATGGGTGAGCTTGGCTCTCTGACAAGGAAAAGACAAAAAGGCAAAGAGAGGAGAAAAGCTGAACTGGGAGGGAGGGGCAGAGGAAGATTTTGCGTGCACTTGGGAAGAAAACAATGGGACAAGGAGAAGGAATGAAGAGAACCACATCCTTCTGTGCATCATAGCCCTGCAGTTTAAGTTACTCCCTCACACTGGACCAACCCATAGTGCCCTACTTCTAACATTGCTCCCCTGTGACTGCTGTGGTGAAGCTCCATTAGATGTGTCTCGACCAGAGACCATTAGGGCAGCAATGCTCTTAGCATGTTACATTGAGCCTCCCTCCTTCCTTCTGATGACATTTTGATGTGTCCCCACCCTTGCTGGCCTATGCCAAGCCCCTACAATTAAGCTCGGGTCCCACAGCCTTTGCTGAACATAAGCCAAAAGATGTTCCTCCCTTCCCTCCACCTCTGACCCCACAGCCAAGAAAACCCAGACCAAGGGTAATCCAACTCTTTCCAAAGCTCCCTGCAAACCTTCAGTGGGGAGATCCTTTCCACCCACCCCACTTCCCTGCAATGACTCTTAGGGAAGAGCTACACAAGGAAAGGACAAAGGCAAGATGGCATTTCCTTGCACTCTCTTGTACCTGCGTCCTCTCATCTCTGCTTTCACTAAGTTTCTCAAACTCATGGACTTGTGTCTGAGCTGTTCCATGTTTCACTGCTGACAGTATTGGTACTTTATCACTGTATTCCATAACATTGGTATGATTCATTATACTCACCCTTGTACAGTTGTTGTATGTTCAGAACATCAGCAACCATTTACTGCTTATTTCTCCCAGAAGCAGGGCAAGGGAAGTGAGCATGTCAGCACTAGCAGCCCTGCTTAGTATATGGACCTGTTAGTACAGAGAGGGAAAGAGTTGTCAGCAGCAGCCTCAGCACCTGAGTGTCAACCATGAGGGCTTTTGATCTGAACATCCCTGAAATAGGTCTCCTCAACTTACTGTTCCCTTCAGATAAAGTCTGCAAGTGCCCATACAGTGGGTCACCTTGAGAGCTCTCAGCCATGTACAGTGAGCAAAACTGGTTTAAAAACTGCATATGTGTTTATAAATACACACACATACATGTACATACATCTGCATGGATATATGGGTATGGCCTACATATGGGTATTCATACATACATTGCAGAAAGTAATGCAGAACATATATCTAAGGTAGAACTGCAAATATAGAACAATATAACATACACTGTATTGCTGATATTTTTAATATATATCTTATATGCTAAATATTATAATATATATACACAACTCTATGAAATATAATCAGCTTTTCATTTTGCTTCATTTTGCATCTAACTGCTACAGTCAAGGCACCCATCTCAACATCTGAGGTTCCCTCTTTAAAGAGTGAGGTACAAACATCCAACTTGCCTGTCTCCAGAAAGCAGAGGAACTTCATCCCCTCCTTATAGCACCTGTGAGAGTGGTGGGGTGACATTCAGCAGGGGAAGCCTAAAGCGACCTGACTACCACCATCCTCTCAGCGCTCAGCCCTACGGCTCTGAGGTCACAGCACAATAAATAACACTACTACCTGGAGAGCTTCAGGTGCTGAGAACAAGGAGAGTACGAGGGGACAGGTTATAGACTTGGAAGTGTACTGAGTCCTTTGGGATTTATTTGTTCACTCCAAAGAGAAAGTGAGTCATGAGAAACCTTAAGGTGGAGCACTCAAAACAAGGAGTGTATAAATGATTAGCAAGGGAAGGTCAGCACTAGTCCTTCAAGTCTGAGCATGTCCCATTGTCGATGGTACATAAATAATACTAGTTGGATGCCTGTGGTTGCAGGAAAGCAGCTATCACACTTCTAGTCTCTGACACGTCTCTGACATCAAGGAGGCTGTTCTCTTAAAAAAAGTAGTGAAGGTTACAGGAGTAAAGTGGTATAAAAGGGAATTTGATCAGCAGACCCAGTTTCAAGTCAAAGCTGCACACCTGCTGAGAGCCCATTTGCTTTAAAACAAAACAAATCAAAACCCCTTTACTATATGGAGAGTCAAAAGCAGAGATGGAAGATGGGCCTGAATTCCACTTGCACTCATGCAGCAATGCCATTAATCACCCTTCCAGATAAAATCCGATTGCGGAATCTTTATTAGCAGACTGATGCAAACGAAAGTCAATACACTGCCTGTTTTCTTCAGATCACAGGTTGACTTTAGAGTATTTGCAGATAGGAAAAATCAGTTGACTTCTTCAATGAGCAGGAATGACTAGTGCTTCAACTGGAGCTATCTAACAAGAACATTGAGAGTTACTTTTTCTTCTAAAATAAACTCTTCTTTATTTTAAATAATATATTTTGTGGGTAACACACCTAAATATGTTACCCTTAAATTCACTGACTCTTGTGCCATTGCATGATGTAGCATCTAACTACTGAGTAGCTGTGACAGACAGGTTCTGGTATTTTTAGCACTCTCAATTGTACCCACTATGGGGGAATCCAGGCTGTTGCTGTAGTTTCTTATCCAGCAATGACTGCTCTCAGATATCCCTGACACCACAGCTCATGTAGAGCTACAGATTACCTTTTGCACTGATACTAAGCTTTTCTCCAGGTAATGTCCAGTAAATTTCTTACCATGGGTTGAAGTTGGACAGGTGAGATGCATCATAGAGATGGGGCAAATCCTGAATGGTGCAGAGCAACAGAAGCTTCTGTGGAGTGAGAAAGTATACAGTCATATACCATTATTTGGTCTTATGCTAAAGCACACATAAGTCATTTCACAGACAGCTGCATCACAAGGGACAGCATGCACAGCACTGGGCGCAAAAGCAATTTTTTCAGCCTATTCCTATTCAGAAATTCAAGAGCACAATCGTACCACAACCCAACAGTTAGAAGGAATGCCAGGGAAAGATTATACATATGTATATATGTATATACACACACACATATAGCAGGTAATATAGTCTTCAGTCTGACTTTTCTCAGAGAGCTTCTCTTGTACGTGTCTTTTACTGACAGCCAGTGTAAGACACTTTAATTTCTAGATCGAAGCAGACATCTGCCTGAAAGAAAAGGAGCCAGTGACCACAGAGATGTAAAGCCAAGGCCAAGTGTTCCCAGTGAGTTGAAGTGGCTGGGGCACCCTGGACTACTGTATGGAGGGGACTAGCTAAAATAGAGGTGCACTGAGTATGAAATTGCTTGTGGTTCAGTGGCTTCTGTCCCAGCTGGGAAGGGGTAGGTGACAACTGAGTGACTACAAAAGCTGAATGATGCCATGCCTGGACCTCCTTGCTCTCAGGCAGTGGGTGGCAGCAATGGTGATGCTCCTGCCCTCTAACTCTTGAGGCAGGAGGCAAGAAGGATGTAGATGCCACGTGCTTGGGTAAGGATCCTATTTGAGCCCATTTTCATATGTGCCATCTGACTTAGCAGTACTTCCTTTGCAACTACCATTTTCTGTCTGGTTCTCAGCTGCTCTAGCGACACTGTAAGTGCTGGCAGAGTGTGTGCATTGCTAGTGACTTACTGAACTAGAGAATTAAAATGTAAGTTTTAATGGGGTCTAATACTGTACAGAACTGCACAAAGTTCAATGAAATAACTTTGCTTCTTTTTTCCCTGTCTCTACACATCTGTAGCCATGTCTCTTGGCTTAATGTAATATATTTGTGGATGTGGTCCATACATCCCTTTGATTTGAGACTCTTACAACATTTCATGAACAAACATTATCTGTGGAGTAGAGAATCCTCACTCCACACCATCCTTACCCTTCAGGAAAGCTGAAATGCAGGGCAGACACATCTTCTTCTGCACAGCAGTTATATTTTTCAGGACCCCAAAAGATCTGACACTGATCTGGCCAAGAAAAGAGATGGCTCTCTCGCTTTGGTAACTGGATATCAACTTCCCACCTGCCAAACAACTTTGAATTAACCCTTGACCTCGTCTGGTTTGCAGATTTATTTATCTTTTTGCTTTCTGATCAACAAAAATAATAGAAAAGGTCTTTGAAAAACAATAGATAAAGCTATCTGCAAAATGCCAATCATTGTACAAACAACAATGGCTGAAATGGGGAGATAAAGTTTGCTTTGTTTGCACAGGTGGGGAGTGGCAGGAGGAAGCAGCACCACTGAATGGTTGCGATATCATCTGCCAGTTATAAGATCTTTTTCCAAGACACTGCAACCAATGTTATACTGAAGGCTGGATTTGCCTTATCCTCCTCTACCTTCTGCAATCGTGTGGGTACTCACTTGTGCAGCAATAGTAGGGGAAGGAGCCGAAACATAATTGCCTTGTATAGATAGATGAACTTCTGAAAAGCATCAAACCTAACCTGATTCGTAAGTGCTGCCTGTGGAGTAGGCCCACATCGGTACATTTTGCCTGGAACGATATTTTTCTTGTGCATTTCTATAGGGAGCCCTGAGATCATGGGTGTGCAGTTTACTCATGCAGAAATAAAGTAATGAAATGCAGTCTCTTGCCAGTTTTCTTCCTTGAGAGGTGCTACAGAGCACTGCCGTTCCCAAAGCAATTGTAAGTGCAATTGTGTCTGCATCCTCTTGTGTGGAACAAAAGAATGAGACCAGACACAATAAGATTTACCAACTAATCAGAGGTTTGGCAGTCGCTTTAGATCACACAAAATATATCTTGATCCACATACATTTAAATGCATAGAAACCCAACTTAACTGCTTAGACAGTGCTATCATTCTTTGTCAGCGTGATCCTCATGCTTATACGAAGTGTCTGAATGCTTTTATGCATACTAGAGAAAAAATTGGTGACTCACAGTTCCTTGCAATGAACTATACTGAAAAAGGATCTCTAAACCTGTAAGCTCAGAATTGCTCTGCTTTCATCACACAGCACATTGCTCTGACACGGATGACTGGGAGCACAAACAACCAGAGAAATTCATAACTAACCCCATATATTTATTCTTTTTAAAAGACAGAAGGAATAAGCCCCAAAGCTGACCAAGCTATTTCTTTTTGGCCTCTTTGTTATTTTCTAGTATCTCTGGGCCTGAGTCAAAACCACAGCTGTCCACTCAAGTCTTCCCACTGAATTCTGTGGGGCTTGGATGGGGCTTGCTTGTTATCATGCTTTGGTGCTGACCTTAGACTGCCATCTCATCTCCCAGGCTCCCAGAAAGAGAGAATGGCAGACCTCAAACAACATAAGAAAAGAATTCAGGTTAAAGCTGCCCAGGACAGGATTCAATATGTGTTTTGAGATAACTAGTAGTGAGGCATGGCTTCAAAATCTAAATAAAGAAGCAATGTCTCAGCATGATATACCAGCACGTGTCTGAAGAGCATCAAACACCATAAAACTGGAGGCTTTGGGTAGTGCCAGCAATTTAATAATAAATAAAGGTGTGACTGACTTTGAGATTTGACCGTATTTCTCGTTCTCTCCACTTTGCTGATGTACATTACTGCTCCATTATTCTTCTGGAAAAATTAGGAAATAAGAACCATAACTGGCAGTGAGCCCTCTCTGCCTTTGTCTCCATCTGTTCTCCTCCAACATCGCTGGGGCCTCCACCATCACACAGGAGCTGAAGGTAGGTGATGGGGAGTGAGTGGCTGTGTGGTACTTAGTCGCCAGCTGGGCATAAACCACAACAGTATCACAGTCATTCCCATGTTTGCTACCAGAGCCTCAGTAAGCTATTGCCACGCATTTGGGTCCTGGTCTGGGATATATCCTCTAAACTTTGCTTCTTGCAGACTAGCAGCCTTCAATGTTCCCATCATCTGTGTTTCCACCTGAGCAAAAACTGTGAATATCAAGGAAGAAAAAGTCAAGGAGTGTTCCATTCATCCAGTAGGATCTTGCATATAAGATGGAATAGCAGATGGCACCCAGGACAACATCAAAACACAGGTCTGCTTAAATATTGTGGGTTCTGACTAAAGAAGTAAAACTAGGAACTTGCAAAAATTAGAGGAATAAGGTACAGTTTAATAACCACAATAAACAGCTACTAACCATGTGGTAGTGCAGAGGTTTCTACAAGTCCATGAACTTTTCAAGGCTGCTGAGAACATCCAGTGCTGTCTTCTCAGGCAAGAGAGGCGGTGGAAAGAAGGGTTACTCCTCAATTCATGCCTTTATTCACACCTAGGAAGGAAATATCTTCTGCTGACATTAAACCACAGCAAACAGAAGCCACCCCTCTATCACAACACACTAACCTGCAATCATGAAGTAGGGTGCACCCAGCATGGAGCACCCCCAAACTTCTGCATTTTAGGAGGATCGATCCCCCGCTTTGTGGACATGCTCGGCATTTGGGATGTCCTTGCTGCTCCTGAAGGGCTGGGGCTGCTTCAGGGAAAGCAGGGAATTCCTGAAAAAAATCACCCTTTTAAGCTAGTGCATTATTATGGGTGACACTTTTCATCATTCTTTTTAAAGGGGTGGTTCAGCGGCCCTTTGAGGATTTGAGTGGATTTTATTTTTGCTGTTCAGACAAGATAGATTACAGCCATGGACTTGAAACATAAAGTTCATTAATAGCCCATTGGCTTTAAAAGATAAGGTTTGGCATACACGTTCCCTTTGGGATTTTGATTTCTCAGATCTGAATCCCATGCAGCAGGGGAGCCATCATTTGGCAGTAATGCAAAATGTGGCACAGTAACGTCTTTGTTCACACAAGTCCTTGCACACACGGAATATTGCTGAAATGCAGGTAGAGGTTTAATCAAACTGTAGCTGGATAAACTATGACTTTGAGAGATAAAGTCAGTTAAAAGCATGGCTCCATGAGTGAAAAACTGGTATCAGCATCACTGCGGACCAGAAGTGTGAACCCTGAGAACTCAGCTCCTTGTAACAGCAGCATGAATGTGCTGGATGATATTTTACTTTAAAGAGCAATAAACCTTTTGCCAATCAACCCCTAAATATATCCACTGATTCCTCACCCCTGCGTATTGATGACTAACCTGCTGTGTCTCTTATTCTCATCACATTCCTGTTTTGGCTGTTTTCCATTTTGTTTAGTAAATTCAGATGTGCTAAACAACACTATAGGACTTTTCCTCTGAGATCTCAGTATCATTTTGTACTACAACACTTCAGTGCCACTTAATACAGTGATGAGAACTAATGCATCGACTGCAATGTATATTGCTTGTGTTCTTCTTCACTGCAACAATGAGTCATTATTCAGAGTATGTTTATGTAATATCATAAATACCAATCTCTGGTATTTATGCAGCATAGTATTTACTTGGGCAAGTTGCCACATGCAGTAAAGAAGTAAACAAAGAGCCATTCTTTGGAGGGTTAAAAAAGTCTTAAAATGAATCCAATTTTCCTTCATAAGGCACTCCTTGTTATTTTACCTAAAGTGGCTCTTTAAGATATACAGTATGATAAAACACACAATTCCTGGGAGACGTAATTATGGTTCCTAAGAGACTGGTGAATAAACAATCAGGAATAGAGTGTTTGTTTTCCCTAGGTTTCTCTTAACTATTAATGGAAGGCATTAAAAAAACTGGGGAGGAATGTATTGGGTTGATAAATGGTAAGAAACATTGAGGAGCACACTCCACTGAACACATAGGGTTTCTGCCTAAAAGCAGTACTAATTTATTGGATGGTAAATAGTCCTATTTTGCAAATGCATTTGTGGTGAGTGTAAATACCACAGTGGACCCTTTGTTTGTTATATTTACTGTACTGTGTACATCACTGGCACAACGTGTGTTCTAAAGTAAAGAGCTTGCCTTGTCTCACATTACCTTTAAGCATTAACACAAACAACTTCCTTCAAATCAAGGTGACAAAATCTTCTGCATGGTACAAAATGTTCTGCCTGACACAAATTCCTAAGGAATGGTGAGAGGCCCTGTCCCAAACAGCACTGAGCCATTGCAAATGCCTCTCTAGCAAATCAGAGACACTCCACTCAACCCTACACACTGGTGGCCACTGAAAACCAAGAAGGCAGCTAGATCAAAAATGAATCAACAGCTGGAGAAAACCTTTTTGCAACTTGTGTGTATCAGAATGCAACTGAATCACAGAATCTTGAAGGTTGGAAGGGATCTCAAAACTGTTTAGTAATACTGGTCTCCATAAAGTCATTCTAGTGATTCATCACCAAAAACTAGAGGCTCCCAAAGCCACTGGTCACCTCTCTACATCAGTTGCCTCTTCTGCAAATCAGACTGATGAAAACAAGCTACTAATTCCGTTTGATGGTGTGAATCTTCAACTTGCCATCATCAGTAATAGTTATCAAATGTCAGACCTGGCAGGACCCTTGCACAGCTTCACACCACAGGCCCTGGACATGCACCAGCACCTGCAACTGCAGGTTTTTAACCTCATGAATATAAAGAACACGTCTTAGTAGTTTAGCAGAAACAAACACAGATCTCACAGTCCTCCTGTGGCAGGTAGGTGTCAGAGCAATGGATGACACTACTGTAGTTAATATGCATTAATGATCTATTCATTGCCTTAAAAAACCCCACAAAGATAGCAAAAGTCATGATAAAGACTATTTTGCACCAGATCTGAAGTAACTGCTGATGCCATTACAGGCAGAAAAGCACACAACTCATAAGCTATTGCCTAAGTGATGGGAGATATTTTGTCTCTTTCTATCCTGCACATACAGATTTGCAAACATAGCTACAAGAAAAATATATGCACAGGATGAATCTATTCAAGCTTGTACTTGTTGCTGTCTTAAAGATTTATTAGAGAAGTGGATAAACATGCTTGTTGTGGTAATTAACCCCATGTAAATCACAAATCCTGCATTTATAGATTTTCGCTTGTGCGGTGTCATTAAGGGCCATTCAGTGTTTCCAACCTGGAGGCAGCCCTGAGGTTAAACATCAGCAAATGAAGGGGGAAGATACACAAAACGGGGGGTAAGGGGCTCTGGCAGGGGAACCCCATCAGCTAGCCAGCTCCCTTGTCACTGGTTAGCTCCTTGAGAGGCCAGAGATAGAAACGGCAGCAGCAATGAAAGCCATGGCATCCTACAATCGTTGGGCAGTCTCAGCTTGGTAACTACATTCCCATAATTGGGAAATTATTGGGAAATATTGAGAAATTCTTTGCTTTGTAGGGCCCAGGCTGACATATTTTTTTTTCCTATCTGTACCATTAGTAATGGGTCTACATCTAATAGGAAATGCCTTTTCTTCTCTAACAAAGCCCTCAAATTAATCAGCAGCAGTGTGATGCCTTCAAAGAAAATGTGAATTGATACTCTATCCACACTGACAGAGTAGATGCTTGGGTCAGGTGCTGGACCTCCTGCTGACATCTGCCACACATAGCATGTAAATTATCACAGTTAAGTACTAGCAACAAGGAGCGAGACAGTTTCTACAAGCACACTTCTGATGGCTTTGGTAAGGAGTGATGCATCAAAGATGCCTTACAGTTCAGGACACTTCTTACTAGAGGAAGTTTAATCAGTGAATAATCAGCAGCCACACAGTTAGGAGCATGCTGGAGAAAAAAAAATACAAGCTCTTCGTAGGTCAGTACTGCTTGTGAGACAACTACACTTTTCCTCTCCTGCTATGAACCCATCTTGTCTTCTGGCTACACTGGAGAGAAAATGATCACCCAACAAAGACAGCACAACACAGCAAAATTGAAAACACATTTAGCAATTTGCATACCTTGCATGCCATAGAACACCCCCAAATCCTGGTGGAAATGTGCATAATGTGCCAGACATCTTGAACCCAGGAACTCCCCTCCCCATAATCCCTTGGGACTGAAAAGTTTCTGATTGTACTCCAGCTTCCCTATAAAAGCTTCATTGTTACTGCAGCCCAGCCTTTACCAGGAGTCATGGCATTGGGCCACAGCCTCCAGGGACACTCTCAAGCTGCACAAAACAAGTTTTTCCAAACAGTTTAAGTATTTCCCAGCCCAGACTCTCACATTCTAGTTGTTTGTGCAGGGACAGTAACCCACCAAGCCCTGCCTAAAATACTGGTTGTTTAAACTCCACAGAGACATTTTTTACTAACATTCCTTACTGCTGTAACCTCTTGACCATTTAAAACTACTATTAACGGGCAGACTCCTTAGGCCTAATGTCAAGGAGTCATCCCTGCTGCAAAAAAAAAGCAGCAATCAGACAACAGATAGATAATTGCTGCTTCCTCTGGAGCACTTTTTTCAGCTAGCCATTTCTTAGCTCAACTGAACTTTGCAGCAGTCCATGAGATACGTGCTGCTTCAACTGAACAGCTCTTAGTTCTGATAGTATTTTGCGATAAAACCAGGAAAATTTGTGCAAGGGAAATGGATTTGGTTCAGTGGCACTGGAGGAGCTCTGTCTCTTGGAGGGACGCAGACCACACTACAGGCACCAGTACCTGGGTGGTAGCTTAGTGCTCAGCTCCTTCGCTTGATGCCTGGAACACCTCAGATGCAGGGCCTGGTTTCCATGCCCAAATTTTGGAGGGAATGTGTGTCCAAGCTCCTGTGCAGAGATTTGGCCCTCTTTTCTAGTCATGCAGCGTGACAGTGGGAAAAGGTCATTGCAAATCTGCTTACCACCCTGGGAGCTAGGCAGCATCCTGGTGTTTGCACCAAGGGCACAGACGGGCTGGGTGCAGGGATTCGATAGCAGCAGGTAGAAGCTGGGGATGAAGAATGCCACTGGGACACTCTGCAGCTGCCACAACAGTCTCTGAAGGTGACTGTCTTGCACACTGCTTGTTTGCAAGGGGACACTAGGTCTATGATAATAAAAGGTCTATGATAATAGCTCAGGCTCCTCCATCCCCACCACAAAAAACAAGACTCTTCTCAGTGGGTTTCAGTCAGTCCTTCAACATGCTCTATAAGAACACCAATTCATCATGACCTCCCTGCTCACAGCAAAGGGCTGTCAGGCTGCAGTACACTTGCCTTGGGGCATTGTTGATCGTGCCTACTGCCCTGCAGAGACAGCAGCAGCCCACCCAGCCATCCTGGTCAGCCACCGAGCTGCATCTTCCTTCCCTGCAGCTCTCCCCACTCACTTAACACTGGAGCCCACCCCTCAACATCCCACACCTTCCTCTCCATTCCAGTCCTAATCAAGATAATCATGGCACTCATTTTCTAAATTAGTATGAACTAATGAAACACTAATTAAAAAAAAATGCTGACAAATTCCTGGCTTCTGTTCATCATGGACCTCTCTCTTGGCATTTCGCTGGCACTGGCATCTTTATCTTGTGCTGAGAAGATCGAAGCCATTCAAAGTCACAAGCACAAGTCACAGGGACACTCCAGCCACGCTGCCTCAGCTTCCCCAAGTGTCTCATGAGGGAAAAATAACACTGGTTTGAGTCACCACTTAATGCCATGGAGTGTTTGGTGTTTTTTAATGTGGGGCCCTTCAGAAGGCGGCTTTTGGATGGCTTGCTCTGCAAAGATAATAAAACAAATAGAATTGGAACTAGAGAGGAATTTCTGGAGTGCTCAGCACCCGTCTCAGCCTCTGCCAGGAGTCCAGGCAGGTCCTTAATAAGCTGCTGCAGGCTGGTGAGTGCCAAGTGTCCATAGCCCTTTTACAGGTGTCTAAATACACACTGTTATTTGAGGAAATAAAAGGCTTTAAAATGTGCTCTTTAATTAACTCGGGAGTATTTCTGTTTAAATCTTTTCCACCTTTATCTCCCTGGACCTCGAGGGGTTTGAGGCAGGGATGTAGATGCTGTGACCAGCCAGCTGCCCTCCCCACATGCTGCCAAGCTTCTCCCTTTGTGGCAGTTCTCCCTGACCACGCAGCTGCAGAAAGCAAGCATGCAACGCAGCATCCTCTAATACCTTGGTAAGGGCCTTTGGCTCAGTTTGTTCTAATTTGCTAACACACGCACCATAATTACAGGGCTTATGTTTAGGCATATCTCAAGAGTTCCTTGTACATGTAATAGGAGAGGATAATTCAACCAGAGTCCACCAGGGACAGCCCTAAACTGTCCAGGGCCAGGCACAGAGCCCTTCATACAGATGAGAAGGGCCCCAAAAACTTTTGGAAATGGGGTGCAGGTCAAACCTGATGTTTGTCAAGATTCTGCATTTGCACCTTGCTCTTGTGTCTTTGCAGCCTCACTAGTGAACTGCTGATGAGGCAGGAGCAGAGATGCAGGCAAGCTCCCTCCTGATGGTGCCCAGTGCTGCTCCGTTTTTCAAGGCATCCCCTCTTCCTCGCCATGCCCCAGCTGGGGACAGCCTGGCAGGCTGGAAGGTGCCACCTGGAAATGACAGGCGCAGTCAGCCAAGCTGGTGAGGGCTTCTGTGCAATCATCTCCAGTCTGCTAGTGGGGTACACAACACAAAGGAGACTTGTCTGTTTACACAAGGCTTCTTGGCAGCATAGCTACGTTGCTTAGAGGTTTGCTACCTTTCCCTTTCCTGACAATTGTAGCTATGGCCGCAAAAATGTAAATGGAGACCAAGCCCAAATGTGGGAGTTGATCCTTTGCCTTTGCCTGCCTAATGGCAACATCTTGTGTTGTCTAGTAAGCTCTATCTTGCATCTCTCATTGTGCTGATCAAGCCTTGTAAAAGCTTATTAGATCTTGTATAAGCCCTTGGCCAGGTAATGTGCAGCTCTGCACAGAGGGCAGCTTCTCTCAACTGTGCCCTCAGCAAGGACCAAGGCTTTGTTCTTCCCTTGTGACCTTTGCTGAAGTTTTGCACTGAAACGTTGAAACCATCCTTGTTCCAGACTTGGGGACACACACTGCTTTTGGACACTGAGCAGAGCTGTTTTACATGCTCTAAGTGGCAGAAAACCAACAAAGAGCAGCTGATACAACTAGTTGATGCAAAAATAAGTTAATGGCATCTTTCTTTGCCAGGAGACCTGTCACATGAACACAAACATTCTATCAAGATTCCACTGAGTTCCACTGAGTGTGTGTGCAGTTATGTGTCTGCAGGCTCCCAAGGTAAATGAGGTCCTGTGCAAGGCCACAAGGGCTCTGCACCCTCAGGGTTTGGTTTTGGAATAAAATGAATTCTCTGCAATTCAGTGAATTCCTGGCCTTCAGGTGGGGTGGTGGTGTCGGGGTATGTGATGGCAACAGCTCTGGGGTGGTGACAGTCGTTGAGGAAATGAGAGGGCAGCAGGGTTACCAGGAAGGCTGGTGCCTCTTTCCTAATGCTTTTATGGAGTTTCTGGCAATTGTTGAAGACATTTAATCTATAAATTTCTCAAGAGAGTTTTTTTACTTTCCAGCAGACTGAAAAGTTTTGAGATTTTTACACTGAATAATTTGCTCCAGCCAAAGCTGAAACCATGCATCTGCCTGGACCATGATGTTTCCTTGAGGGGATAGATGTGGCTGTCAAGAGTGGGCCCTGTCAAGATCTGTCTTCACAGACCCAACCAGAGAGCATGGCCACAGCTCATAGCTGGTGGGAGCCCTTCCACTGAAGTGGTACAATTACAATTGCTCTCTTGGCCTTTAATCTGACCTTATTTTATCTTTTCCACAACCTCTTCAGTGCATTCAGTTCCTTATATTAAAGCAAGCAATCCCACATGCAACCAATTAGGATTAGCCATAGTTTGGTGACCATAATATTGTACAGACATTCTACTAAGTTTTCAACAAGAGAAGGTTGCTCCTACATGTCACTTTCTGGTCGGGAACCCACTGACTGCAGTCCAGAAATATCCCAAGGAGACAAACATATTCCAGAATTACACTGCAAGCCAAAATGTCTCACAGACAACATGCTGGCTTTGTGTACATACAATAGAGACCCAAATGCTGCTCCTCCTTGTTGGGCACAGCACAGCAGGACAAGAATCTCACTAGACCTGTGTGACCAGGTTTGTCATCCAATAACCTCAGCACCTGCCACTGTCATTGCCCAGGACATACGCCAAATACATTTGCCTTTTCAGAAGCAAAGAGGCAGCAGCATCCATAATGTCTTTTAGCTCCATCCATTTTGTCCAGGCCTCTAAGCAGACAGTGCAGGTAGGTATTTGTCTTCACTGCCTTTGCACTGCATACAGTGGAATCTTCATTGCTTCTCTCTCCCTTGCTGCTGTACTGATGCAATGCAGTATGGTCAATGTTTACTGTATTATCTAAAGTTCCTCTTTGGGTAGTCTTCAGTTAGAGAAACATTCTCCATCTGTTTATAGTATCAAATAGTTAATACTTCAATATGTATAAAATAACAAAGTTCCCTTCTGTTCAGGCAACCATGGAACTGCACAAGTCTTCCAAAGTTCAGCAGAGGCATTGAGAGTGTGTCACCACTGTCTTGTTTTGAGCTCTGGGGTACACACTGTTGACACTGCTATTTGTTACAGTGCCCTAGAATCTGTTCACCTTGGACTTTGCCCGGTTAGTGACAGAGAAGCAGCACATAATCCACCTGTGGATTATTTCCTTTCAATGGTAGGAGTCAGTGTTGGTGTTGAATGCTGGTTTGCTTGGATGCTCCCCTGCCAGGGAGAGAGGATTTGTTGTGTTGGGGGGCTTGGCAGAAAGAGTAATTTCAAGCCAATTCTCTCTCATCTTGAGAGCTCTCTTCAGAAAGAGTGCTCTTTTCTTCCTGCTCAGACTTTGCCAAGGAGAAAGAAATATCGGTGTGGAACTTCCAGGTCTTGCCATAGCACAAACAAGCAATAAGAAGCCCACAAGAAGCTGCATTATAGACTACAGTTCTGGTGTCAGGCTGTTTGTAGAGTTTTTTTGCATCACAGCAAAAGGTCTGGATAACATGGCAATAGGAACTCTAATGAACTTCAGATGGAAAATTATTTCATGGAGTAGCTTTCCTTCAGAAATGTCATTCTGTCACAATCAAAATGCTTTGTGAAACTATTACTTTTCCTAGCTTTTTAGGGGGAAGGGAATAACAACAGTTGTTTGAATCAAGCAATTATATTTTTAAATTTCATATAACATATGCATTTTTTTAAGTTATAATGATCTAAATAAGCCCAAACTATTTATTTTTGTGGAATTTTCCTTTGTGGAGAATTTCAACATTTTGAGGTTTTGTTCTGAATTGGAATGAAAACAAATTTCAAAATCTCAAAATCATCTGTGAAACACAATTTCCATTCTCTGGCTAGCTCAAGTTTCAGGGTAGAACATGCATAATAGCTCCCCTGCAGGAAATCCCTTTAGGAAAAATGTCTGTGAATTAATTTACCAGTGCAAACGTATAGTTTTAAAGATTTGTCTATTTGTCCAAGCAGAAATCTCAACACTGAAAGCTCCTCCAAGTCACAAGAAGCTTTCACAAGTTTCTGAAAGACATATCTGAAAGGCACAGCTAACATTATACAGTTGATGTTGGTAATTTCCTGCTATTGATATTAGTCATTCAGTTACAGTTGGCACTTATTTGCCGTAGACCACAGAATTGATACCATAACTCTTTTCCTGTCCCGTTTTAGTTGGTGTGCTGATTTTGTCTGGGGTAGAGTTAGTTCTTTTCACAGTAGCTGGTATGGAGCTGTGCTTTGGATTTGTGCTGGAAACTGTGTTGAATGATGTTTTGACTCTTGCTGAGCAGTACTTGCACAGAGCAAAGGCCTTTTCTGCTTCTCACTCCACGAGTGAGGAGGCTGGGAGGCACAGGGAGCTGGGAGGGGACATGAGAGATCCCAAGTGAGCCAAGGGACAGAGGTATTCTAGGGCATATGGCATGATGCTCAGCATTTAAAGCTGGGGGAAGGAGGAAGAAGGGGGACATTTTTGGAGTGATGGCATTTGCATGCCCAAGTAGTAGTTATATGTGACAGAGCCCTGCTGTCCTGGGGATGACTGAACACCTGTCTGCCCATGGGAAGTGGGGAATGAATTCCTTGGTGTGCTTTGCTTGTGTGTGTGGCTTTTGCTTTACCTGTTAAACTGTCTTTACCTTTACTGATGAGTATTCTCATGATTAACCTTCCTATTCTCTTCCACATCCCACTGCAAGGAGTGAATGAGCAGCTGTGTGGGGCTTCATTGGTTGGAGTTAAATCATGACAGTTGAATTGCTTTTAATAGTTTAAACTAGAGGTTACAAGCTTTATATTACATTTTCAAGGTAGGTGCTGTGTGTTTGGATTAAAATATTCAAGAGAACAGAATTTCTATTTTAGAACATTTAGATGGACTAAAATATTTACAGCCTCAGCAAATAATTCTGCCTCAAAAAAAAAAAAATCACACATTACAAACAAGATGACTTGCACTTTCATGTATAAGGAACAAGAACCTACCACAGGACAAATTAATTATTAGGGACGCTGATGGAGATCTACTGTAAGTGCTGTTTTCAAGGGAGTTACTTTGGATTTACAATGACATAAATGAGATCATAGGCCAATCTGTTCACAGCAGCTTTATATATCACAAAGGTATGAAGCAGCTTAATACTGAAATGAATTAACATAAAATGATTGTAAGTTAATCACACACTGTTTAGAAAAAACCCAACTCTTCATGCCATGGGGTTTTTTCCTGCCTTTTTCTAGCTGTGTTTTACTGGAGGGGAGTTGATGTGCGCCATGCTGATGTACTGTGGAGAGTGTCTCTGCTCCTCTAGAAAGCAAAGGTTTTGTGTCAAGGTGAAAGCTAAACACACTCTGCAGTTAAAGTTTGTTTATAACTTCTGGCTCTCCTGGTTCAGTTATGCGGCAGTTTCACTAAACAAACATGTAAAAAGCAGGTCAATGTCCAAACACTGCAGCTCAGCTTATTTAAACTGCCTCAACAGTTGTCAGAGGACTAAAGCTGTAAGTGAAACAAACTGTCTCTGCGGTACACAGAAGTGCATGAAATGCAGTGGATCAAACTCATGCCCAGGTATGACTCTGAGCTGTCCTTGTCTTTCACTAAGATGCCTTTGACCATGTCAGCATAACACAAGAAGTTATTGAAGCACATTTGGCACTTAATGCATTTGTTACAGAATCAGCAACATAAATCTTTCAATCTCCTCCCTTGAGTTGCTATATTGTGAGGTGTGTGTTAAATCATCACAACAAGAATCTCTCTCTGAAGGACTGGAGAGGGGAAAAACTAAAATTGCGTGGTAAATCTATCAAGGAATGACACAGAGGAGCGCAGCCAGCTGAATCAGTACTGTACATGTCCCCTTCCCATGTGCCAGTTCAGCAATATATTTTCTGGAATCATTACCCTATTGAGTGAGCTGTTTTCCTTGTACGTACAAACCACCTCCTTTACTAGTCTGCCCATGCATCCCACACCCCTTAATGCAGTTCTCTTTAGAAACCCTGTGTGATGTAGAAGTGTCATTATCCCCCATTTTATACAGGCAACTGAGGCCTAAAGTTAGGAAGCAGGCAGCTAAGCACCAGCCCTATCTCCAGCTGAGCCTTCCCCTTTGTATTTCCTTCTTGAAAGACTGAATGCTTGTCTAGGCCTGGAGAAGAACATTTCCATCCGCTGGTCTTTCAATCTGCACACCCCTTACCGAACATTCAAATATAAAAACGAGTGATCATTCATCTGATCTATATCAACATGTATGTAGCAGTTCATAAACTTGTTATCACCCCACATGATGTAACCACAGCCATTTGACTTAATATCCCATCTTTCCTTCTACACTAGAATGCGTGTTGAAAAAAATGCCCATCTGATTAGATACTTAATTTTAATGTTAAACAATTCCTATATAAATTCATTCCCTCCTTGCCTTGTAGTGTCCAAGAAAGCCATTAGCTTGCTTCCTGCTGGCTTTGCAAAGGCACTGCTGTGGCACTCATCACACTGCCACAGCTCAGCACAACAGCAGCTCTTCCATCTTGGAAAGGGAGCTCTTGTTGCTTTGGAAGTGGAGAGCAAATGGTGTAACAGTGAGTCAGCTCCCTGCTGGAAAGAACTCTTTAGCAGTTCTTATGTGCTTCACGTTAATCTACTTATTTGTTATTAGAAATTTCATCAATTGGAGTCTTGGTCATTTTCCTCAGTGTAACATTTCACTATAGCCATTTTAGAATCATTCATTAAATTTTACTCACATATTAAGGTTCTTCTCTTTCCAGCATGCCTCTGCTCCTGCCTTTGGAAAAGTTCCCTTTAGATGCTGTGGTTGCTCTCTTACGCGGTTGCTCTCTGTTAGTATTTCTGAAGGGAACTGCCAGAAGCACTTTGTGTTGATCGTGCTTTACTCTGCCCGTAGCATGGACTGCCTTTGACAAGAGCAAACGTAAACCAGGGTTGTCTGCCTTTGAACTCTCCAACCTGAAACAAAAATAAAGATTTGCAAAATTAAAGCAACCTCACTCACGCAGATTTTATTCTAAGGGAAGTGGGCAGAGAACTGGTCTCAGGAAGATTGCAGTACAGGAATCCCTAGATTCTTAGACAAAACCTGTCTAAATGAGTTTGTGGTCAATGCTTGAAAGAAGCAATTGGCCCTCCCATCAGCTCATACACCAGCCAGATTATGGCAGAGCTCCACGTGGCTGGCAGGGAGAGCTCCTCCGTGGCTTCTGCTGGCAGCCTGACATGGGAAGGTGCGGTAATATATTAACTGTGCACCACAAGATGGAAACCACTGCTTCTTTTGATTCTGCCTGGGATACTTTTTTTTTTCCCTACTCAGTGTGTAAACATCTGAGCAAAGAGAGAATGGTTTAGAAAGCAACAAACACGATTAAAATGATTAAAGGAAAAGAAGACACTGTTCAGCTGAGCAGAAGTGAGAGGGAGGCAATCATCCAACTGACAGGGACAAGGGTTTTGTTCAGGGAGCCACAAAAATATTTGTCTGGAAGCCATGGGAGAAAATGGAGAAAAGTATGCTTTATAATAAATATCAAGGCAATCTTGTATCACTAAGATCTAGCAAGCTGGGAAATATTTCCTTCAGGGAAGCTGTGGACTTTGTAATAGAGATTTTCTAAAAGCTAAAGGACTAATACATTCACAGAGTAATTAAAATAGTATTAGATTCCCATCCGGAATGTGTAAATTAAGTAGCAACAGCACTTTTAGAGCAGCAAGTATTATACAGGACTAAAAACCAATGAGACAGATCTAAACTGCTGGCCCACAGTCAATCAGCTGTGATCGCTAAACTGTAACGCAGTCAGCAGAAAATAATGGGAGAAATTAAATGGGTCAGTGTCAAACCAAAATGGAAGTAGAAGAAACACAAAATCTGTGACACAAAATCAATATGTTGATCACTTTTTGTCATGTAGCTCCTTTTTACAGTGTGGAAACACCTACTTTGCAGTGCCACAGTGCAAGGAAAGCCTACCGCACACTTTCTTGCACCTTTCTAAGCAGATGATCACAACTACAATTTGTGCTCAACAATGAACAATTCTATTTCATTAGGAGCAGTAGTAGCATCCACAGCAGTGAGGGAGTTTGTGTTACAGTAGCCTTGAGAGTCACGAACCGTGTGCCCTCGTCTGCTGCACATTGCACTCTACAAGCACACAGTAACAGATGGAAGAGTTTAAATCAATCAATCTTATTTGTCTGCAAAATTTTGATTTGATTTAAAATTTTCTCTGTTCCAGCAAAGATTTATTTGTGTGCTTTTCTTTACCACTGTGAGGAACGTGACGATTCACAATTTGCAAAGCAATGCACATGCAGGACAAGAATCAGAAATAAGCAAGAGAGGGGAGACAGAGAATATTGTCATCCTGGAAGACTTTATTTGCCTTTGCTTCTTTGTAATGTGAAGCTTTACTTAGTGCTAAGCTCCTTCATGCTCAGAAAACACGGGTGAAGACCTAGAGCATGCTTAGATTGCCATAAAACCGAGAGATTTAAAAATGGCAACATGGTTTGGCTCCTTGTTTGGCATCTGGTTTCTGAGCCTCACAGTGCATTTGGACCACATTTTTCAGACTCTTCCCTGCAACTGGAAGAGTTAGAAATTTATTGTTTAAAAAAATTAAAAGTAAGAGAGCCATGTGATTGTGTGCTTCCAGGAGCTGAGACTTTAAGAAAAAGCCCACCCTAGACTCTCAATAAAATCATGAGAATTGAAAACACCAGACTTAAGAAGCTCATCCAAGCTCTCTGCTGTGCATATGGAAAACCAGGGTGTTGTCAGGACTAGTTAGCTAATGTCATAAAGCACTCAGAGCAACAATGTTAGTTATTATTTAGGAGGAAACCAAAGTGTAAAGTGTTTTACATATAAATCTGCCCTTTAGAAGACCAACATTAAAAATGCAAGATTGATCTCTGGATTACTGAAGGGTAATAAAGAGGTTTTAAACACAGCCATAACTCATTCTGCATGAAAATGACTCAGCAGTGCCTTGACCAAGCTGGAAACAGGACCTCTGGAAGCGATTAGGACTGAACTGTCTCCCATCATGCCTTCCCCCACTAATCTGCTTGGGACAGTAGACATCCAGAGCAGCCCAGAGCAGGGAGCTAACCCCAGAGGTGAGCACAGAGATAGTGGCTCTGTGCCTCTACAATCAGTCTGCCTTTGACTCAAATGCAGAGCAACGGGTGGTGGTAGCGACTTTGCTGGCACAGGCAGGTAATGCCTTACAAAGAAGCAGATTGTGCTGTGAAATACATGGTGTGGTCGTCCTTGTATCTGTAATGACAGTGATTTCAGGGGTTTCAGCCTACTTGTGTCCTGGCTATGTGGACAGAACATCCTCACTAGCAGTTGGAGACAATTTGGTGCATTCCTGGAGCGCCTCTGCCAGTTTGCTGTGAGGTAGAGCACTGAGACCTCCTTACAGTGCCAGCAAAATCAGGTGAGTAGGGAAAATGGGGGGATTTCCTAAATATATGACTCCTAGGCTGAACCAACCAACTGCCAAAGGCTCACATGCGTGAGTTCTGCGCGGCAGACGTTAGCAACATCAGCTCTGAGGGGTGAATTAAGCCCTCTGCAAAGAATATTTTGGAGCAAGAGTTTTTCAACTTTGTCCACTTATGAGTTTGCAAAAAATATCTCTGAGGGGGCTGAGGACTCGATGATAGCAAACGCAGGTCTGCTGATGAAAGGCTTGTTTTTCCTTTGCACCCTCTGCAGACTTCAGAAGTCCCTTCCTTCCCCAGGCATCCCTAGCTACGCATCACTGGTTTCAGTCTTTTGGACCAGATCTGTGAGCAGCAGAGCTCTGTTCAGTTTGGTGGCAGCAGAATAATTCACACATGTTGAAACGTTCATTTCCTGGCTTCAGCTGCTTTAGAGTTGGACCTGTCTTACCCGCTACGTAACTGCTTGGAACCTGCTGGTCCATTCCTCCTTCAGATGCAAAGTGAAGGGAGTTCTGTTACTTTACTGGGGCAGAATTTCAACGAGCTGCCACCAACTGTAGTTTGTGTATATGGTTATGATTTTAAATTGCAAACAGGAGGCTACTTGGCTTTGCCTGGTAAGCATTGTCTGGCAGTGGATGGGCTTCTCTGATCTCCCTGAGCCTTGGATTGCTGCTGTGAGATTGTGTCACAACTAGTCATTAATTATTTCATCAAAAGCTTATTTTTCTCATTTCCTCATCATTATTTCCACCTAGTTTCTTATAAATTGAATCCAGTTATTGGCAAGGCTTGTTTATCCCCTAAGTGGGGTCTGGGCTTTGCAGAGAAAAATGTTGACCTTATTTATAAAGTACTGTTGATATATGTAGTTCACGTGCATATGTATGCATACACTGTGTGAGAAATTACATGTGTATAAACACTGCTCTGACCTTCCTTGTCCTCCCATTTACTCTCAAAGGAGATTCTCCTTCTTCCTACCTGTTAATAGATAGAAATACTGTCATTCTCACCATGGGAATGGATAAAAAAAGGAAGGAAGAGAAGAGAAGAGAAGAGAAGAGAAGAGAAGAGAAGAGAAGAGAAGAGAAGAGAAGAGAAGAGAAGAGAAGAGAAGAGAAGAGAAGAGAAGAGAAGAGAAGGTGAGTGTGAGTACCAAGAAATTCTAATAGTACCTTCTCCTCCTTGGGAGATACTTATCTTTAAAAGCTACCACAGTTTTCTTGGAAAAATGAAGGTCCCTCTTTCCCAAATAGGATAGCACGATTCATGGGAGATAACTGCAACCTCAAGAGAATCCAGAGTATCAAGTCAAAGAAGTGGGGTAAGAGTGAGGCAGCCAAAAGGTCTAGAGAGGAGACTCAGAAAACTCTTCTGCCACCAGGCACTGAGATGCTAGCCAAGAGAGATGAACAATGGGATCCACCAACCCCTCCATCTCCTCCAGGAACAACAGCAGACTCACAAGCACATTGTGGGCGACAACCTGAAGTACAGAGGCTACGAGGCTGCAGTGAGCCAGAGGTGAGGGGAATGCCCCAGGAGACACTCCCCAGGCAGCCAACCCAACAGTCTGGCCTCTAAACCAAAACAGCAACAAAAGCTGTTAGACAGAAAGTTGCTGCTGCCACCCTTTCATAGCCTGGAGCTGGAGCAGCCAGGCTGCAGGAGACAGGAACATTAACAGCAATTTGCTGTACCTATGTAAAAGCCATCTTGGTGAACAGCCCAGTTGTTTTGGGGAAACACTCTTCTTCTCACAATATGCTCAGCGTGTTGTGTGCAAAGCAATGAGGAATGTCAGCAAGAGCCCTTCTGTGCCTGACTCAGCAATGGTGCTGCGATAAGTGCGGTTTGTCCTGCAGCTTCTGCTAAAGAACGCAAAACTTACCACAAGGACTCCAACTCTTTCACAACATGAGAGCATAAGAACATAAGAGCAGTCACACTGGGCCAGGCCAAAGGTCCATCTAGCTCCTGTCTCCAACAGTGGGCAAAAGCAAAATGCCTGGGGAAAAGTATGAGCACAGGGTAAGCACATACAATATTTCCCCTGAGTACTCTCCCAGCCGCCAACCATCTCCAGATTTCTGGAGCCAAGTCTTTTTTTATGCACTTTGAGCCCTGTAAGCTGCCCTGTGTTTCATCGTTCAACAGTCCTTGTGCTCTCTCAAGACTTGTTCTTTCCGATCTCTTATTTATTTGCCTTTCAGATACTCTTTACTCTCTTCATGCTGGATGTATGCCCCTCCATATTGTCCATCTGAGTTCCTCACCCTTAATCTTACAAGCTCCTTCTTTCTCCCTCATCCTTCAAACTTCACCATAATTGATGAAGAAGATGCCTAAAGCTCAGCCACCTACTTGAGACTGCCCATTATTTGAAAGTAGAGTCTTCAATGCTAAAAACTCAAAATCTTCTGGTCCCAGGACACACATATTGTCTCATGTCTCCTCACCCTCACTGGTTTCATCTGATCCTTCATTTTTGCATTTCTCTGACCAGGGCTGGTGCCCCTCTCTGAGGTTTATCTGTTCTCCCTCCAAAATCTTTCTGTATTATCAGAATTTACTCACATTTTTTTTGTTTAACTGTAGCAGAACTATTGATGAGAAGTGACAGATCAATTTTCCAGTGCTGTCACCTTGTGTAATCAAGCTTAGGCCACAGAGAGTGAGACACTCCTGAACTAGATGAACTAAATGTACATCAGATTTCTGCAAAGTGTGAAAAAGACAAAAGTCTTAGATCTTTACAGAAATCTCCACACAATCTTTTTCTGGCTCCTGAGACAGACCCATTAAACTGTCCCCAAACCCTTTACTGGCAAAGATCCCATTGTGAGGGAACACTACATGTAGTGGCCCAGTCTTGATAATTCAGAACTGACAGTGAGGAGACAAGTCCCCGAGATCCGCACCACGTGGCACTTTCCCAGAAGCAGCAAGTCATCTTCAGTGCTACAACAGTCAGGGGAGGAGTCTGTGTAAGAGATCACAGCTGTCCCTTTTGGGAAGGTGGTGTCCATACTTCATCCTGGACTTCCCCAGCGATGAATCACCTCTCCAAGAAAGCTGTTCCCATGAGTGCAGAAGGTTCAAAAAACAATTCTTGCACCCATGGCAATGAGTCAAGCCTCTGCTCTCTGTGCCTTCTGTTGGATTGTCATTAACGTTGACATGCAGAGCTCACTGCTGCTCTGCCTGGGGAAAAAAAACCTGTGAGAGCTTCCTCACCAGGACGCTTTGAAATGGCACTTCCTTCTTCTGGGAAAGATGAACTAATCTGGTGAATCAAGGGAAGGCTGTTACTCCTCTCACCCCTCATTCCTGGTGGAAGGGGAGAAAGTCAGGGAAGATCATATGATTTTTTGCACTTTCTCAACACCAGTAATCAGTGTGAAGGACTGAGCCTCACGGACTCCGAGAAAACTTTTTCACCATCCACAAGCTCTACAGATACTCATTATAAAGAGTTAATTTCTCGTCTGGTCTCTAATTCCAAAGGTTAAAGTCCATTGTTCATAGAAATGAGCAGGGTAACAGTCTGAGCAGGGTAAGCACCTCCACCTTCCCCTGTGCTCATACTAAGGTGTACACACCATGTCTACAACAATTTAGAAAAGCCAATACTGCACGTGCAAAGAAAAGACAGGATGCAGAGAACTGTGTAGTCTAACCCTTGAACTTGGCACAGGAGCCATCACAGGACATCTGGAGTGTCAAACCTTTACCAATCCAGCTATTGCTCACCTCTGCAAACAGCACTGGGAGAATCTGTACATATTTTAACCCAGTGGCACATCATGACTCCAAAAGTCATCCTGAGCAGATGAGCAGCTGCAAACTGGTCCAAAGCTGGTATTAGCTCCCCCACCAGAAGGAGCACACAAAGCACAGAATAAAGCTATTATCAACATAAACACTTATTTTGCCTTTTCCAGTCGTTGCCCATTGGTGTTTGGTGTGAAGTCATTGTCCTGCAACTAACAGTAGGCACATGCATGCACAATACTATCAAAGCAGAAGGAGATATTGTCATGCTCCACTGGAATTAGAAATCCTGCCAGAAAGAAGAAAGAATATTTTTAAAGATGGTGTTGCTACATTCCCATATTCATACAGAGCAGGAAAATGTTTTAAGAATTCTTACCTTTAACAGTGTATAAGCAAAATAAGATTATTTTATAGAAAAGATTTACCAAGTAAAAAGTAGGAATAAAAAAGGATACTTACAACCCAGATAATGCAAATATGTAAATCAGCCACTAGTTGGAAATGTTTTATTTGGTTCAGGAGAAAAAATATGACAGCATTACCCTCCACTCACACTTTTCCTCTACCTATTCCTTTAAATGCTTCATGGGTTTAAAACATTATTCAATATTTTTAATAGCTTCTCTATACAGACCATAGTTCTTAGGGGCAGGGGCCACTTTTTTTCCTCCCCAACATCTAACATAACAAGGTTGCACCCTGGCTAATAGCCAAGGCATCTGTTCCCAAAGAAATGTTAAGGCTGCACCTCAGCATGCACCCTCTGATAGTTGTCAGGGCCGTAATTCACAACACACATCTCACAGAGAGATTTTTCCTGCACAGCACTCCAAAGCCCTAACAAGCTTTACACAAACAACAAAACAGTCTGGCAAGCTGGCAGTGACAGGAAAATTGGGCATTTTTGTAGCAAATCCAGAGATTTATGCAATGTCTTCTAGAACAGCAATATGTTACAGAAGCACTACGCATCTGCATAATTGCACTCTACATGATGCCATCTACTCTGTACAGCCCACTGTGCTGGAATATGTGCACTGATCACCTAAGGTATGCTGGGCTCCATTTAAAACACATCAGTACTAACCAGAGCATCTTTTCGCACTTACTAGGGAAGAATAAACACCATGAAGAATGCATTGCTCTGCCCTCCCCTCCATGTACATGTGGAGACTACACAGCGGCATTGTGTCCCACTCACAGCAGACCTGAAACTCAACATGACATAGGCAATCTGCTTATGGAGGTACCATCACTATACACAGTGCATGGATTTCATTTTCAACAATCTGGCTGGTTTAATAGTAATTAGTCCCTTTAAGAGCTTTATACTGAACTATTCACACCTCTAGACCAGCCTAGCTCAGATTAGTTGTCAATGCCAAGCAGCCTGTCTCAGAAGTCCCTTTGGTCACAGACCCATTTCTCTGGATGCTCACCCTCCTGCTGTTTCCATCAAATACACTTCGGACACATTTGAGCTCCAGCTCAGAGCTCTCAGCTGCCACCAAAACACAAACATGACAGCAGTGGCAGAGCCTCTGCCACATTTCAATCCCAAACCTCAACTACATGAGCCGCAGGAGCCCATGGGTGCCCCACACCCACAGCACACACCAACCCGTGAGGCTGAGCCATAGGCATCTCGGCAGCTTCTCTCACTGTTGGCACCACTTACTACTCTGAGGTTTTCACATCAAAGAGCAACTGGGTTTCTCCTTCCCTCTTGCACATGTGTCTTGTGGACTAACAGCAGCTGCACATGTGATAGTGGGGAGTGTAAGGGAGATATAAATGAGTAAAAAGTTAGAGCTCCACTAGAAAAGGCACACAGAAATCAGAAAGCTGAAGGGACCTCACAGTGACAGTGCCATTTCTGAGATTACTCATTTGAAAGCTAAAGGGGAATAATATATTTAAACTGAGACAGAATTACACAATTAGGAGGGGCTGGGATACTACCCAGTTGACAGAGTCAGCGATAGAAGAGAGCCTTAGCCATGCATCAAGAGAGGAACTGGACACATTTTTGGAAACGGAGCAAAGTGAGGCATACAGCCACTGGCCAAGGTTAAATGAGCTGGAAAAGAAAGTGATTTATATGTCCTGGGCTGATAAAGGCAGGTCTTGTTGGGCTTTCAGGGCAGACTTTCCCCATTTGTTAGTGTTCTCATACTGCTTGTGTATTCAGTTCATATTGATGAGATTAAATGTAATGGCTTTGGAAGTGTGAAGTTACGACTGCCTTGAAACTCTCTATCAATAACAATCTGGATGAATCCAGATTGTCTTCCTTGAAGCCAGTAGAGAAAGGCTGGATTTAAACCAGTTTGGCAAAAATCAGTATTCAGTCCTTGATAACATAACATAACATGACATGAAATAACATAACATTTGTTTAGCTTAGGCAAAGGTAGCAGATTTAAGCACTTGAGAATAGAGAAGAGAAGAGAAGGGGTATTCTTTCTCTCCCTACCATTAAATATTTTTCTGATGCAATACTCAGTGGCAACCAAAGTGCACATGGGCTGAAATGCAAGCTGTGGTTTTACAGCTCCCACTAGTTCAGCATCTCTGAAAAGCCAGTGATGTGCATATGCACAATCTCAACAGGGAATTAAGAATGAAGCATCCTGGAGAGGAGACCAGTCTTCCCTGGCTCACATCTAAACATGTCCACCACCACCACTACACATAAATTGAAAGTCTTCAACCAAGGGGAGGGAGGAGGCACATGGGGGTGTCTTCACTCTAGACTTAGTAATGAGAATGAAAAGTTACATCAGGCTTTCTCAGAAACTAATCTCTGGCTTTCGGGCCAACATGGGTTGCTGCCAATGAAAATTTGATTTCTGCATCAGCAGGTCACAGAGATCAGGTAGGGGCAGAGGGAGTACATGTATCAGCCCAATGAGACGAGACTGAGCTTTCTCTGTCCCTTTTGCATCTCCCTGTCCTGAGTTTGGGGTTGTGGGGTAGAAGTAAATCTTTGCAAAACAAACCCCATATATACTCAAAGGCAGCTGCTGGACACTCCTGGCTGGCAGCTGTGGAGCTTCCTGGACAGCCAGAGGATTCTTTAAAGCTAGGAGACACAATGACTGTGCAACATGCAGGGTGTTTACTAAAGGCTACACAGATGAGATAGTGGCTAGATAGATTGCCATGTTAACAATACTGCATGGATCTCCTCATTGCTACTGCAGGGCACAGCAGCTCGGGCACTGGCCTCTCGCCTCCTGTGTTACTTGATGTGGAAACTCTACAAAAGTCTAAGGACAGAGGAGACAGCAGTAAAAGTCTCTCAGCAGCCTGCTGGGGAATTGAGTGTCATTGTGGTGCACAGCTCTAGAGTGCCCAACCTTGCTTTAGGTGAGTGATGTAGGCTCACCATACACAGTAGCCTGGCTGAGAGTCCTCCCTGATGGGTGGGCTGCTCTGCAAAACCAGCTGCAATGGGATACAGGAGCTATTTTGTCAGAAGACAGCATCGGACAAGAGGCACCTACCAATGCAAAATGTGGTGTACAATGTAAAAATCTGCATCTTGGCTCAAAACAGAGGAGATATGTGGCCTGATCTAGGTGAACTTGCTTCTGCAGGGGATTTGTACTAGATGATCTCTAAAGGTCCCTACCAACCTTGTCATTCTATGATTCTATGATAGATAGCTAAGAGTTGCACAGGATGAATTTCGCATCCTCAAGCCTTGGAGCCTGGTTATGGTGCAAACACACTGGGGCAGGTGGTCCAGCTACAGCTACCTGGGGCAATCTGAGGACGTTTTGGTCATTAGACTTGCACGGCATAATCTCTTCCAGCCTCTCCCCAAAGCCTGAGAGAGGTTTGGCCTGATTTGTCCTGACTGCATTTTGGATCAAGGCCAGAAAGCATGAGGGTTTCAACAGAAGATGGTTGGGACAAAAGCTGCTTGAACAACCCTAAAGCCAAGCTGATAAAAGAACTTTTACAACACGCTCTCCATTTTATAAATGAAGCAAGAGATAAGAGATAACAGATTGGAGAAGATAAACCTGCTACTGTCCTCTACCAGTCAATGATACTGATCATACCAATCGCTAACTGGCTATAGCCCAAGGCACTCGGACCCTGCAGGACTGAGGCCTAAGGTATAAAGCATTTAGGTAAACATCATGAACAGAATATAGATCTGCTGGTTGTAGCCACAACTCCCAAATGATAAACACAACTTCCCTCCCAATGAAACCTGAGTAGGTAATAATAGCCTTAAATAGAACAATGACAATAAAACAAGTAAAACAGCTTGCAATTTGAGATTGTAACTAGAATGAAGAAAGCGAGAGTTTGTTTTGAAGACACACCAATAGGAAATGGTTGAAGAAATCTCAGAAGCAACTTTGCTACCTACCACCCCAGGTTCAGACTCTGATGACAATGACATAGAATTACAGACTCACATGACCATAACATAAACACCAGTTCAAAAAATAGCTTGTAATAAACAGTGCATACCAACAGCAAACTGATCGATTCTTCTTATCTTCATGATAAGTCCTGTAGCACCTGACTGAAGAAATTCTGCACTTCCTGACTTGTTCTTTCTTTTTATACATCTTGGAAGAAACACCTATATATAATAAGGTATATTTTCCTCCCTATCTTAAACCAAAACCAGCTAGAAACAAAGCGGCTTCTGGTCAGGACTTTCTTCAAAACATCTGCTCTGCACTTCAGTCAGGCTCTGTGCCCTGTGAAACCAGATTTTAATGAAGAGGGAAAGGAAGAGGAAGCAAAATCACCTGTGGCTTTGCTTCTGAAGAACTGCATAGTTACATTAGGCTTGGTTTAGCCTGGCTTTGAGCACAGGTGTTAACTAAAGAAAAAGTATTGCTTTTCTGGCCTGCAGCCTATAGATTTAGGGCAAGGAATGCATGGTCTGATAGGAAAGAGTCTATTGCAAGCAAGTCAAGTAAGCTCATGCAGTATTAAAATTATATTTAACTTGTTACATCTTGAATTTATACACTATGCAGCATAAATGGGTTACTGGCTATCACTATTTCTGTGGGTACAGCTGAGTCAAACTGTAACCAACTTGAATTTGAAAATGCCAAGAATTAGCACATTTAAGATATTAACTGCCAAACATTTCAGAATTTAATCTGAGTTTCACTAAGTCTTAGCACTAAATCCTCTTATATAACCTACAGAACAGATCTCTTTTTGTTTTTAAAACTTACTCAGTGTTGTCTGCTTGGCTGCCAGCTGCTGCTATCTGCCTGCTGTGGTTGGTAACTGTAAATGTGGGGGGCCATTTTGAAACCAAAAGAGATTAAAGACAAGAAGAGGAAGTCCAACAACTTGAAGATGCTATCATCAATCCACAGCTGGCCAGGAACAGGAAGCAAGCGGGGATGGCATACATGACATACAACCTCTATGGTAGAAAGACAAACAAAAATTAAAGGCTGTAGAAATGGTAGAGATTATTTCTCTCTTAGCATCGTTATTGCTTCAGGCTGGTCATCTGTGAATGAGGAGCATGCACTTGGAGCAGGGGCTCTCTCCTGGTGCAGATGAGGCACAGTTTGCTTTGTAGCACAAATGTTTTTGGAAGAGAGAAGAGCAAAGAGGAAAATGAAGAATAAAGACCTGCAAGGGAACTTGAGGATCAGACTTGTTCCCATGAATGTCAGAGCTTTGTATTGACCACAATGGAAAGGTATTCAGGTTCTGAATGGTTTAATCGTCAGTTTAATCGTTGCTGATGAAATGCAAAACAACACACAGTTTCTCATACACAGCTTGCAGGGATACATAACATTATCATCACCTCAAGAGCTTGTGTGCAATGGAAAAGCTGCCATTAGGAGAAAGGCCATTTCAGGCCAAACATGAAAGAGCCAGATGTGGGAAGGCGGGTGTGCTGGATAGACTGAACCACAAGAGCAGCAGTTTCAGCTGAGCTGCTTCACTCTCGCAGCACTCAGTCCGAGGTGAGGCCTCTGCTCAGGACTCAGAGAAGAACATTTTCTGGTGTATTGTGCCCACTCAGGGTGGCAGATGTGTGTGCTTTGCCTGTGGTCTCCCCTGCATTCAGACCATGGCACAGTGGCAGTCAGCAGTATGCCATGCCATCCCTGCTGGAGCTGTGTGCAGACGGGACCCACAAGAGCCTACAATATTTTTCAACTCCTTGTGACTCCTGAAGGCCAGTGTCAATGAGAAGAGCTCTCAAGCTTGTGAGGAGCAGAGCATCCAGGCTAGTGCCAGACACAGGACAGGGAAAGGAGAGCATTACACCCTGGCTTGCAGCCAGTGGAGTTCAGCCAGCTCCAAGGATCTGACCCACAGCTCGTTAAACACTTTACAGTGCAGTCTAAATCTCTTTTTATATTTTGTTAATGCCACGAAGTAAATTGTATCTGTAATACATTTACATATATAGCTTGCACAGTCTGGATTACGGTATACAAAGCTTCTTAAGCACAAAAGTGCCCATTGTAAGAGTGCTGTCATTAATGACACTGCACTCCTTTAGACCAGAGTTCAGCCACAGCCTGCCTACCTAGCGTCACTGTAGAGAAATCAAAGTGGGCACTTTCAGCCTAAGAGCTAATACTCAATATCTGCACCAGTGAAGTAATTACGATAATCTCTTAATTACTGGCACTGGGAGAGTTTGAGGAAAACCTGCCTGGCAAACAAACTCACCCTATACAGTTCACAGGCTTGAGGAAGGCTGAAAATGTTCAAGTGAATAGTTATATCAGCACAAGTAAAAGATAGTCAAAGATGAGAAGAAAAACTAGAATCTACATTTTAGAGATTATTTTCTTGTATTTACTGCTTGCTTCTCATAGCTCTTTCTGGCAGAAATATAGGATACATTTCATAGACTTCACTGAGGACCCTCAGTGCCCCAGGTCTTCTTTGTCCCTGGCACCACACCTCCTGGGAGAGCAAGAATATGGAAAAGCACAGGGGAGATGCACCAAAACTCATGCTACCTGAATCACAGCCCCTTGCTGTAACCATCTGCTCCTGCTGGTTTCTGCACAGCAAACTCAAAGCAGGCAGCAGGCACTGTGTTGTCCTGACTGGTGTTAGGTCGCCAGGAAGCCAAGAAAGACTAGATAAAAACTGAAAGGAAATGAACAGCACCAGATGCAATTAATTTCTGCAAAGCCCAGCCTGTGCCTGAGCAGCCTGCCCCAAGTGAGGGGCTGTGCATGGCTCTGCTGCCTGAAAAGCAAAGTGGGGAGCGTACGGGCTGTGAGTCACCACTCGTTTCCTGTTCTCTTCCCCCTCTGCAATGGAGCGGCTTGAGCTGGCTGTGCCAGACAACCTTGCCAGGGCACTCGGGGTCTCAGCCTGGCACCTTGCTCTGGGATGCAAAGGGGCAGGGGGCAGCATGGCACCAGGGTATCACCCTGTCTCAGCACAGGGGAGCTGCTCCATAAGACTCCCGTCACCCTGCTTGGCTTGGCAAAGTCAGGGGTGCCCTGGGTGTCACGTACAGCAAGCAGTGACGCTGGCCGGGAAGCAATGAGTCACAGCCCAGGCAAACTCCCAGGAACTGGCTTGGTCAGAGGTGAGGAAGGGTCTCAGATCCATCTCCAAGATATGATTCTGCTTGGAAACATTTAATAAAAGGGGATTCTGCAACAATTAGGTGTCTCAGGACACTGAGGTGCTTTGCTTGCATTAAGATATCTCCCTCTTGGACTCATAAACAGATGGCTACAGACTTTAACTCCAAGAGGTCTTGGATCTGTGTTCTCTTCATCAGAGCTACAGAAGTGATAGTGGGGAACGTATCACACTGAACTGTGTGGCACATGAATACCTGGCTCAGGCTCCACAAATAGTGCATTCAGAACTGTTCAGTAGTAACAAATCACAAATATAACACAGCACACACTGTACTCAAACTATAAACCACCACAAAACTGCTAATGGAGATCTGTTAACATAGAATAAAACAAGTCAAGCAAAGAACTGAACAAATGCTACCATACCAACCTTCCTCAACAGGACAGTGTTCATTCCTCATTTTCACAGTCTTTGGCTCTTTTTAGTTGCATTCTCATTAGTATCAACTCATCCAAAAATTCACAGGCAGTTTCACCTTTATTTTAATTGCTAGAGGCAAAGGCAAGACTGCATTGGGGTCGAGGCACATGTTTAATTGATTAGCTGAGAATTACACTACACTAGCTGGGAGACCTGTGCAATAATACCAGAGGATACGATAAAGCTTTATGGGAATATGCTGGTATATAACAGCACTACCGTGGTACATATCATCAGTACGGATTTCACACTTCAAATGACCAGACCAGTTATAGTGTCCAAGGAGTCTGCTTTTCAGAGATGTGGTACTGGGTAAGACAGAAACAAAGCACAAATCTGGTAGAAACTTCTAATGCTAATTAAACCAAAAGCTGAGTCTGGCATCCTCTGTGACTTATGCTCTGCAAGCAGAGTTGCATGCAATGTTTTGCTGCAACTTGTCTTGTGTGATGGTAAAAATGAAAATAAACAGAGAATTGTTCTCATATTCACTCTTCCAACAGCAAGTATCAGGCCAAGTTTATCAGCTCTACTGACTTCAGTAAAGATACCTCTAGACTAAATTTGGTTTGCTGACCTTTTTAAATTTGGAGTAAATGTTATTAGTTGTGAAGATGACAGACTGAGCCAGACAGAGCAGGCACGTGCTGTGCAAGCTTCCCCACAAAAGTTCTGCTGATACAACACAATCCTGACCTGTAAAACCTCTGCTAGTCTTACAGTCTGCCATTCTTAAAGAGAAATTGTTACTAATGTGACACCAGATCCAATTGTTCTGTGACAATGAGCAAATCTCTCCTAGGAATTAGACCAAACATACTTCATGGGTGATCCAAAGCAGCCTTCAGTTCTGCTGTGGGTCTAAAAGAAAATAAAACCTAATTAAATCTGCAGGGTAAAAATCCTCTTCCCCGCCATCATTCCCACCAGAAGCCTGATTTTCAGGCTTCACCAAAGAGCTCTTCAAATCCAGGCAAACTTGCTAAAAGCTCAGCAAGCCATACTCAACTAACAGTCTTCTAGAATGGTCTAGCAAGCTGGTAAATATTGTAAGATAAAAGTGAAACCTTTTCATGAATGCTCATAAAAGTGTGTTTATCATGAAGGATGCATGTGTTTTGCAGTGCAGAAAGACAACAACAAAATTATTGGAATAGATTTTGCCACTTTTTGTGCCCTTGCTGTATTCTGAATCTCTGAACTTGCCCTCAAGCTTAACAATGAAGTGACTCTATATAATGGCTGGACTAGAGAACTGCATATATGTCCTTTGCTTAATTGCCCACTGCATGCTGTGGTCCATCATGCAATAACAATGAATTCATTATAATTAAATCTGGGAATTATTAATTGATTCCATTTACACATACTGTCATCTTCCATAAGAGCTGTAGGAATCTGTTGTCTTTAATGAAATTGCATTAGAAAGCTTGGGGACTGTTTGCTTCTATGATTCTTTAAACTCATGTAAGACAGAGATTTACCTGTGGTAGGTATTCCTAGTGAAGATTAGGTAATTATTGTGTATAAACAAAGGCTCAAATGCACATTGTAATGATTAGGTTTGCTTGGCTTTTTAATGTAAAAAATGAAAGACTTGTTTACTGCCTAACTATAGATCGGTTTGTGTGGAGATGTTTATAATGAAATTCAGCAGCAAGGGAGCAATATAAAAACTTAGGAACTGGAACCAATCTGAGGAATAGAAGTTCAGTATTGTCCTAATAATTATGCTGGCAGCTGTATTTGCATGAAACCATGCTTTTTCTGTAGTACTCAATTAAGGTTATTCAGCTGCCTTGATGTGTTTAGAAACAAAACCACTGGCATCCAAATAAGGCTAATAACAAAAATGCAATATGATGTTTCCCATTTCCAGCAAAGGGTAAGAGAACAGATGTTCCTTATGTTGCCATGTTTCACCAGCACAGGGGGGAGCTGAGAAAGTTTGCAATTCATAGTGACAGTGCTATTAAACTAATGTAGTGCAGAATGTGCACAATGGAAGCATGCAGCTCTAAACAATCTGTTTGGGCAAAGAGGATAGGATGGGGAGAACTACAGTTGACCTTTCAGGTTAAAAAAGAAAAACAAACCAACCAAAAATCTTCTGGCATCTCTTCCTGTATTGCACAAAGCGATGGCAATTAGATGGCACTGCTGATGGTATTCCAGGCTCCTTTGTTGTCTGGACATCCAGCCATTCCAAAGGGAAATGGTTGCTTCACCCCATCATCCTTGGTTCACGCGTGGGAGTGTGGTGCACAGTGCTGCACAGGCAGGCTCTGCCTCTGCACCTGTGAGAGCAATGCCTCTAAAGAGGACAGTCAGCAGTGTCAAGCAGCTACCTTGGGCAATGAGACATCTCTTGATCTCTGGTAGACAACACATCTATCTGGCAGCCCCTGCCACAATGTAGCATTACCACAGTCCAGGATAGACTGACACAAGGTGGCAGCGTGCTCAGAAAATTGCCACAGCTTCTGCTCTGGGATCTTCCAGATCCAAGGTGGCTGCTGCTTCTTGCCACCTTGGCATGGCACAGCAACATCATGGCCACAGCATGGCCAGGTCCCTATGCTCACATGTGCCCCTTGGCTCATGGGGGTGCCACAAGTCCAGCTGACATGGCTGATGGCAAGGAAATGACAAATCTTCACTGGGATGAGACTGTTCCCTGAATCTATAGCTTCAGAAACTCATGTGAGGCCCGGACCAGTGGGGCAGGGCCTGGAGGACTGCACAAGTTGGGGAAGCAGCTTTTACTTTTCAAAACTGTATAATCCTCTCTCAAGACCTGGTGGTGAATACTTGCAAAGTGTCTGTCACATGCAGACAGAAACAAAAGCTGCAGAGCGAAGCAACCTTGACTTGGCCATTGCATCCAAGGCCCCTGCCCTAGCATGCTGGAACACAGTCTGTACAGGCAGGCTCTCCCTAGTGAGCTCCACTGGTGGGACAAACGTTCCGGTCCCTGTGGTGCTGAAGCCTCAGACACAGACAAGAGGGGATGAAGCACAGTGGGAAAACTAATCCTGAGCCCTAGGACTGCCTGTGCTCCCCAGTGAACATCTAAGTCCCTTCAGAACCATCCTCCAGATCTCACTGGGTAGCCCCTCAGTAACAGCTGAGCAAGGGGAGACTCCCATAATGGAAATACCTAGAATGAGCAGAGCAAACCATGGAGGAAACATATTCCATCAGGGAGATCTCCCCTCCTGAACTCAAGTCATCCTAATATCCTGGGAACCTAAACCCAAGAGCAAAATATTGTATGCTACACGTTAACATGTTTGGGGCTGGGGGGGGGGGGGGGGGGGAATAGGGAACCACAGCCTGCATTCCTTTTGAAGTCTCAGTCAGTGTTCAGCTGGCATTGAGGCATCACCCGTGAGGCAGGCTGAGCTCTGGAGTGGGAAGGTTGCTGTAAGACACAGAGTATCAAGCAAAGGGTAGATCTCCAGTGAAGCTGATGAGATCAGGGCCACCAGCAGAGAAGGAGACACACAGAAACCATTGGGCGCCAAAGTAAAGCATCAAATGAATCCAACATGGATTTCACTTTCTGTGCAAATTCCCTGGGAGTGCTGCGTGTGCCTACACTGCCTGAGCAAGTAGGTTGCACTCCAGCCTGCTCCTGCCCGAGCACCACTGCCTCTGAGGGGTGCTGAGCGCCTCCCCAACAACAGCAGGTCCTCAGCACTTTGCAGGATCAGACCCTTTGACAGATCTGGAGGCTTTTCACTGACCTTCCTCCAAATGCATCTTGCCTTAGCTCACAATGCCAAAGTAAATAAATAAATACACTAACAAGCAGAAATGCCTTTACCGGACATTATTCTGGGCTGATTGGTTGTGAAACTTTACTCAAAACCCCAAAACCACAAAAACTGCCAGTTTTCCAAGCCCTGTGTTTTTCATAGCTCTCATAACATTCTGAATAGTTTGCATTATTTCAAACATAGAATAAATATACATTCAAACTGGTTGGATTATTGACACAGGGGGAAAAAAAAAAAGGCACTTAACTGCTTGTTCTGTTTCCTTTTCCCATGCAGTGAAGTAGAAATTAACACCACAGAATTATGCTTTGGACTTTCACATTTACAGAAGTAAATGCTGACAACAGCCACAGTGGCTGCAAATGCATTTGTACAAAATTCACTGAATAGGTATGCTTTATGTTAAAACCAAATCAAAATTTACCACTTAAAGTCTGTACCATTTACTCAGAGAAAGCCTATTGTAATGATCCCAGGCACCTGCACAGTTGTTTTCTCGTTCTCTAATGCTAGCACATCCCTGTACTTCAGTCAAGCTCAGTAAAACACTGTGGGCTGCAGTTATCCTCATTTCACAGAATCACAGAATCTTAAAGGTTGGAAGGCACCTCGAAATATCATCTAATCCAATGCCCCTGCCAGAGCAGGACCTCCTAGAGTAGGTCACACAGGAACTCATCCAGGTGGGTTTGAATGTCTCCAGAGAAGGAGACTCAACAACCCATCTGGGCAGCCTGTTCCAGTGCTCCCTCACCCTCACAGTGAAGAAGTTTTCCCTATGTTTCTTTGGAACTTCTTATGTTCCAGCTTGTACCCCTTGTCCTATCATTGGCCATCACTGAGAACAGCCTGGCTCCCTCCTTCTGACATCTTCCCTTTATGTATTGTAAACATTAACGAGGTCACCCCTCAGCCTTCTCCAAGCTGAAGAGCCCTAGCTCCCTCAGCTTTTCATCAGAAGGGAGATGCTCCACTCCCTTCATCGTCTTTGTGGCCCTGTGCTGAATTCTCTCCAGCAGCTCCCTGTCCTTAAATGAAGCTGTATAAAGACACATAACTTGGTGAGAACCATGCCTAAGTCAGTGCCAATGGTAAAGAGTCTTGTCCATCAACTCTCTGCTCTTGTAATTGCTCATGAACAGTATTTGGTGGCCATGGACTTGACTTCTAAGGCTGGAGGTCCGCGGTAACATCCAGACACAGCGTAGCTTTGTGTGAAGTAGGAAGTGCTGGTGCCCATGCCATGCTCTGGCACAACCACTTGTCTAAGCCCATCCAACCTGCGCACTCAACTGCTGCCCAGGGTCACTCACAGCCACAATACCTTAGAGAAAAAAAAAAAAAGGCATGTTTGAGCTGCAGGTCCCTGATTGGAAAATCAGCCACAGAAGGCAATTTCTCCATTTCTTCAGAAATGCTGTTGTATTTCAAACGGTCATAATTCTGTAAACTCAACACACTGTTGAACAATCACAAAAGGCTACTCGAGGACAGGAGGACAGACGTCTGGGAAGGAAAACCAGTCTGTTATATTTGAAGATCCTGCTCTAATGAGTAACCTTATACAGTTATTCAAATACAAATGTCTGGGTAGCTAAAATGTCATGTGATTAAATCCCCAGAACAAATTATGTTAATATTGTTACTTCAAGAACACAAATTAATTAAAAAGTTACAAAATGTAGGCATGGAAATCATGGTGTCTAGAACCTGTATAGACAGTTTCCCTTTTCATACAATAGCTGGATTAATTACTGAAGTTGCAAGAAAATGAGAACCTGTGTCAAGTAAGGTATTAGACATGAACAGTATCATGGCTATGTTTCTTATACTAAATCAGTTTAACTTTCAGTACTTGCTCTCTTCCTTAGTTAGTAGTTGTGCACTTCTCTGGTTACAGGCAATGTAAATTGATTGGGTTTTTTCAGCTTCATAATAGTTTCTGACTTGTTTCATCTACTTTACTAAACAATTCTCTTAAGAGATGGAAAGTCGATGGCATTTAGGCAATTGCTTAAAATCAGGAATTTACTTTAGTGCTATCTGGATAAGGAAGTACTTTCCTGAAATGGGGTCCTGGTCCAAGTTTCACTTCTAGTGAAAAAATACTTTTGGTAAAGCAGTAAGAATTGAATGGTGGAAATAAAGTAAATGCAAACAACCTCAAGTTAAGCTTCAGTTGCTGCTTTTTCAACAGCAACAAAAGAAAATCCCTTTCAGAACAGAATTGTCCAAGTCATTACAAAAACACTCGTCCTTTCTCTAGGACAAGAAGAGTTGCTGAAAGGGATCAGAAATGTCCCTGGTACATGGGCACTTCTGTGGGGAACAGGTCCCAGAGATCTCAAGCAGACTCACTGAAGCTAACAGCTTTCTGCACAGGTGCCTCTTTCTAATTGTGCAGGACCAGAGCCTTAAATAATCTTCTAAATCAGGTGAAACTGCAACATACTGAGGAGCCAGAGCTGCTTTTCACTGAAGAGCCAGAGCTGCTTTCCACTGAAGAGCCAAATGCCTCCAGGACTGCCTGGGTTTAATACAGAGCATGCAACCAAAAGCCTTTTATTTATTTCTTTGTTCTTCTGAGCTGAGGGAGGGATGCCATTTTTCTTTTCATGCTGCTGCAACACAGTCACCTATTAAAGTTATGGTTGTGCACATTCCTGGAATTTGTAATGGATGGTAATTGTGCCTATAATAGTAAAATTGCTCTCAGCTAGGCTTTAACTTTGTTGTAATGCATTCCCTACTGTCACCCAAATCCTAGGATAATAATGAGGCTGAGCTGCTTTTATCACAGACAATAAAAACTGAATACATAGTATTGCTGAGAAACAAGTACAGCATTTCCCATCAAGACTATCACAATGTAATACATACGGTTAATGAAAAAATACAGTACTTGGTGACTAATTTGAGCATTAATTCAACCTGTATTAAGATACATCTATACAGTGTTGGAAATTAATGCCAGGTCCCTATATTTGTCCAATTTCATTGAGAAATTACAGCAGCTCAACAGCTCTGGAAAACATTGTATGCCTTAAAAAGAGATCTGCATTGCATCATTGTCATGATGCTTTAAGTAAAATCAATTGCTCCAGAACCACCCCTTATTAACAGGGTAGCGTTCACCAAATATGTAGAAGACATACAGAGGCATTGTTTCTGTTTCAGTCCTTAATTCTAGAGATGAGAACATTCATTCCTGCATCTTTACAGCAACTGTATTGACACTAATCTCCATTTCAGCTGCAAAGTTTTTGGACTCAGAATTTGGGATGACCCCAAAATAGAAGTCTATCCAAGTCTGGGTAGAAAATTTGAGCTCTCACATCTTTCCTGATAGGAGCTAATGGTATTTAATTAGGCTTTTGCACCAAGTGGAATAAAAGTGCAAGTGAGCCAGAAGTTAACTGTATTTTTTAAAACATTTTGCCATCTTCATCAAAGGCTGGGTATAACCATCATGGTAATACAGGCCACAAACTGTAGGAAGTCATAATTTCCAAGTGCTAATACATGCAAGCAGAATGGTCTACTAATGGTCTAACGGTCAGTGGGTTACTAACTTTAGCAATCATCTTCCCAATACAAATAACTACAAGTTAAGATTTGATACTTCTGCCTGTTTTGGGGTTAGCAAATGCAAAAGGAGTCCATACTGCCCTCCACCTCACCTGGAGTTCTTAGCACTCTTTATACTCTCACTGTAGTATGACAATGCTATTCTTTCTCTGGGTCATTTTAAGAATGAACATGCCGTAAATAATTCTCATGTTGTTACAATGGGCCATAATTGAAACAATGGTGAAATGGCTTTGAAATAATGATGAATTGGGCATGTGGCACATGAATGTGTGGACCATCAGTGAGTCCTCTGTGGACACTCTGTGTGTGTCTGAGGTGAATCTTACTCATAGTCCATTATAATACTTTTCATCAGGAAGATCTCTTCTAAGTCAAGGTCCCTCTCACAGCCTAGGCCCCTGTTCTTCTGTATTGTATAGCAATTCTGTTGATGGCAGCTCTGTTTCCAGTCCTTTCTACTCCACATTCAGAAATAGGAAGGACCCTGATGCAGGTCTGCTGCTGTTACTTGGTGGCTATGTCAGAGCTTCCTATCATGGCGTGTCTCAACAGCAGAAAATACACATTGCAACAGCACAGAGCTGTGGCTTACGGCCAATCAACTGTTATGATTACGCTACCGTGCTGAGCTGCTTTTGCATTTCTCTGTGAGGAAACCTTTCAGAGGCCCTAAACTATGTTTCATAACCTTTTCTGGTTTTACATGTCAGACTCAGCTTACTCGCATCTTCCCCTTGGAAGTCTCTAGGAGATGCTAATGTGGGCAGCAGAAAAATGAGCCTTTCACTAACATAGACTTTTCATCAATTGCCTGTGAAGGGGACAGTGTTCAGGACACCAGTGGGACCTGGGTGCCCAATTTCTTTTCAATAGGGATTCCATTCAAAGACCTGTGAGAATGCCTGCTCAACCTTCCAGAGGGATTGTACAGCCAGAACATAAAAACCGACTTGGGTTGTGTCAATAGCTAGTGGTTGAGTGCTAAGGTCCTGCCTTTGTCTGCTCAGGAACATTGAAATAAGATAATCTATGTACAGTACTAAATAATTTGTAAAGTATGTATGAAACTGGTCATTAGCAACTGAATCCTAATGTAATTACCTTCAAATACATTGATACTCTATCAGCAAAAATCCTTTAGTAATAGACTTCTGAAGTAGAAAAAGCTAAGGAAAGGAATGAGCCTTGTTAAAGTAGGAAGAAATTGAAAAGCTATCTTGCACACAAGCCGTATCTATTACCATCTGGATATATTATCCCTCATCTTCTTCATTCACTCTTGCTATTACCAATGAGAAATTTGGTAACAGAATCTAAAACACAATGTCACATAATGGATAGCACGTTACTATGGTACATACTAATGTCATGTGAACATGTCTATGTCTTGTAGCTGAAAAAACTGGGAGACCAGTGTGACCTTCAGTACTATCCAAGCTTAGCACAGTGCTCACCCTCATCAGTGCCCGATCAACCAGACATTGAGCAGGTATTCAGCAATCCTCCTTTGCAGGGCACGCTGTAGCCTCTAATCATAGGAATCCTGTAAGGCAGTGCTCCATGGCTGCCAAAGATCGATCAAAAAACTGGAAATACTACTTTTTTTTTTTTCCCTCTCCCCAAATCAAGCCCAAGGCAAAATGTGTTTCTTTGCCAGATACTTTCAGCTCCCTGTGGATTAGCTTCCCAGACGGGGGTAACCAGATTCTTTGTACTTGTTTCTAAACTGGCATTAAAGGTGTGGTCCCTGGTTTTCAGTGTTTCAAACTGTCAAATATCTTGCAAATTTTGGAGGCTACACACTGTTGACCACTGCTGTGCAGCAAGGGAAAAGCCTGACAAGTACACTTTAGGTTTTGTGTTCATTTAGGTCACTTGTAGCTCTGGCTAGCACAGCTTGACAGGCTAACACAGCACCAGGGCAAGAACTAGATTGTGTTTGGCTGCTCCCTGCTGTGGTACTGGTGAAAATAGCTTTTGAGCTGAAGACAAATCCATCACCTCAGTGCAAAGACTGTTGTCAAAGTCATCGTCAAACACTGTGCCACACTGTACTCTGAAATGCATTTCACTACGAAACAGCAAGGAAATTCACTCTCCTGAAATGAAATATAGGTTGAGCTGTAAGTGCTTCCTCTCTGCATCACATCACTACAACAAAATGTCAGGAATATTTAGAAGCTACTGAGGCATATATATTATTTATACAAAGGGATGCCCTTAGCAACATTGGGAGTTCCATGCAAGCCAGGGACAAGGTAGAAGAAATAGGTTGGAATCTTATGAAAGAAAGCTCAAGGAGATAAGATCTCCTGAAATGTGTGGGCTTAAGCTATGAGTAGGAAGTGGGGTCACACAATGTGGTGGGGCAGCTGGCTTTGAGCAATGGCCTGATCCTGCTTTGAGCCACTGCTGCTGAGCATGAACCACAAAGCAGTATGATGTGCTTCGGTGTGTCTCACAACAGAGTCCTGCAGACACCTCTGGCCTTTTGGACAAGCAGCTGTGGCTCTCCTGGCCCACCAGGACTTTACCACTCAATCCATCAGGACCTGAAGGAGTTCATTCTACGGCTTTAGACTCCAATTGCCTATTTGTTATTTATTATTGTTTTTATTATGTTAGCCTCAAACGGCCCAAACATACGAGGGTACCACAGGGTTCAGCCTTGATGAAAAGCAGATGAGAGCCAGACCCAGCCTCCAGTAATAAAATGCAGAAAGCTGATGTAGCAATGCAGCAAGGCTTTTGTGTGGTTTCCTTCTCTCTACCCCTGTCTCTTGCTTCCTAGGGGATGTAGGAGACAGTCCTGGTACTGCTTTATAATATTACTATTAGGGGGACATATTTGCGAGGCAGTACAAGACACAGGCAGCTTTGCCTCCTTTGGCCATAGCCAGGTCCTAATAGTCCTGTCACATTCAGCAGTGCCCAGCATTACCAATGGGTCCTGTGATGTCCACGGGGTTGATGCTCACACACATATAAAATGAGAGGTATGAAGATTTGGCTCCAGTCATCATTTAACCACAATTGTCTTGTTTGTGCCAAGTTTTAAGCTTCACACTTCAGCCATTTTCGGGGGAGATTTTGGCCAGAGCTCTGTTCACAACAAGGTGGTTCAATTTATGCTGGGGAATGTGTAAAAAGTTCCTCTCCCACACACAGAAGTGGCTGAAGAGATCTTGCTCAACCAGAGCAGAGAGTGCTGCACCCCAATGCACAACAGAAGCTGAACTCAAGAAGTTTCAGCTAACAGAAGTAAACAGTTCAGGAAATTAAGAGCCTGCTAAAAGCAAGGATTGTGATGGAAAATATTTTGCAACCCTAATTCTTGCTGTTTCTAGAGAGATAAGCAGAGGATAGCCAAATTGAAATCTGACTAAAACATCTGGACTAATTTTTCAGCAAAATGTCCCATCGAGTTTTTATTAAGAACACAGTCAGTGCCCTCAACAGCCCAAAACAATATAAAAGCTACGCAGGGCTGTTGACTCAAGGCACCTACAGAACTAGTAATACCACTTCCCCCAGCGTTTACATTACACCAAGAGGTTTCCTATTCAAATTCAGATCACAGCCAGCCCTATTTAGCTGGTTAATTTTGGTGAGATTATATCAGAGGAGATCTGACTTAATGCTGATTTTAAAAACATATCACCTCCGCTCCCTTGGTTTTTTTTGACAGAGACTGTCCTAAGTAACACTTTTTTTTTTTTTTTAAACAGCCAGTGTTAATAACATAAATACAGAAGTGACAAATATATTTGTAATTGCACAGCTAGTTTGTGGTATTGGCATAGCAGAAAATGTTTCAAGCCTATAATACTGTCAGTAAGAATTACTTTAGGTAACAACTTGAGATCAGTTGCTTCCTCTAAAATTGGAAATTGCTGAAATTACTCCAATTACCAGAGCTCTCTGGGAACAGTATATACACATACCACTTGTCCTCTGTGCTGTTTGGGAATATTTTAACTAATAGTAAATTATGGACTATGCATAACTAGCTATCATTATTTCAGAGAGAGCTTTTCATCTAAATCTGATTAAAAGACCATTATTGTTTCCCACACTTAGAGAATACAGCAGATGTGGATCTAATACTGTTATGCTTGCTAATGGATGCAGGACACATGGTAGTGTGGTATTAATAAAGGTTTGGGCCAAGATTTTCAAAAATAGGAGCCTAATTTTAAGATTCCACCATCCATATTTAGTGTTGGAAATGAACGACCTTTTTTCACAGAGCTCCAGCAGCTCCTATTGAAATCAGTGGGTGTCAGAGCTTTTGGAAGTTGAATCACTAATTTAAGAATCCCAAGGGAGAGTCAAGAGCCAAATTTTCATCTCCTCATGTTCAAAAATCTGAGGATAAGATTCTCTGTGTAGCAAATTTCCCATTCGCTTCAATGGAGCCAAGATATTTCTCCAATCTGGAGCTGGTTTTCAGAAAACCAGGTTACCCTGAGACACAACCAGAAGCCAGTGATGCAGGTCATTCCAGCACAACAAAAGCATGAGGTCATCCCAGAAATGAATTTTATAGAATTTTATAGAATAACTTCTGCTACTTTAGATTGTTTTGGGGTTTTTTTTCACACTTCTAACAGGTTTGTTGGTCTATGTATTGCTTTTGATTTTCCTGTGTTCTGAGCATTATTGTACACATGGAAGTAAAATAAAGTTTCTGCCTACGGGAGGATATGCTTAGAATCAATGCAGTATACTGCAGAGAGTTCTTACAGCTTGTCTGCTTCAAAAACTTGTCCTATCATGGGCACTTCCAGGGACTGCAGTTCATGTGGTCTCAGAGAATAATCCATTTTTCTCTAGTTACTATTATTGAATGTCTCCCAAAAACACCTTTCCAGAAAGCATTTCTGCAGCTCTCACAAGCATGAAGATGGGCTTCCCAACAGCAGAAAAGTATTGGGAGGGAGATGTAAGACCCAGAGTTGGTCTCTCTCTGCCCTTTGCTCAGTCTCTCCTCTTTGCACCCACAGAACACCTCCAAGATTCAGCTCCATTTCCAGAGCTGCTGCCGGCAGCTGAGGCAGAGCTGCAATCAGGATATATTTTATACATGTCCTTATGGATGTGAAACTCTGGAAGACTAGGGTAGATTCACTCCCTGCCTATGTCATCAAAAACAGAGTTACACCCAGTCAGGCCAGCAGCAAGCCCTTTGGCTCCAGTTGGGGTGAATCATGCCAGCGTGGAACCTGATTCTTCAGGGGAGATAACATTGTAGCTTGAATTTTTAATAAACAAGGCTGGGCTTGAGCTTCCTCTGGGTAAAACCACATAGGGCCCCTTTCAGTTTCAGGAGGTGAGAACCAAAATGATACTCTGCCTCCAAACAAAAGCTCGCTTTTATCAATTTCCAGGATTTTCCTAATGCCAATGTTGTGGTTCTCATTTTTCCACAAAAACATTGCTAATAATGGAGCCATCTCTTGAAAAGTTCCAGGATTTATGGCAACTGGCAGCATGTTCAATACGTAATTGTTTTTTGGAACAATCATAATCTTATTAGTTGTCAGTCTCCCCCACCAAGACAAGTTTAAAGGAAATCAATCTGCTTACACTTCCCCAATACTTCTGGCGATTCTAAGCTTTAAATTCAGCAGTTTCACTGAGTGTATACCTTGAGGGTGTGAAACCCTAAGGCTTCCAGTTTAGAATTAAATAGTTAATTACTAGCAGTGAACAAAGACCATTTGCTAGCATAAGCCCTGACTGTCCAATTAGTATTACAGGAAGATATTGAAGCAACTTTGTCAACAAGTTCAAGCAAAGATTTCATGAAATTATCTGGATGGGTAACAAACATCAGAACATCATCAGCAGAGAGAGCCATTTTATACTGCTTCTAACAAGAAATATGTTGTCTCCCTTGAACTTCTTCCCTGGGTCCTGTGGTGATAGCACGAGGTTTCAAATCATAAATTATCTGCACTTTGGGACTGGTCAAGGTTTTGAGTTATCTGGCTAAGTGTTAGCTGGATTTATTTCTTTTAGTGAAAATTCAACCACTTTGGCTGGATATCAAATGCTGAATAACTATTTCTATTCTTGAAATCCTAATCTTTGGGAGAATAAAAATCCTGTAATCAAAAATCCTGTTTACCCAATAATGTTAGATTACTAATGATACTGTCAGCAATTGCTAATGGTGACAAACTATTATTTTGGCAGAGCAGTCATACACATCCAAACACAGATCTGATATAAGCACTGCAACCATTTGTCTGTTTACAACATCTGGCCCACTGAATACACACACAAACACAAAGGTTAGATGTGACCAGAACACTAGGAGGAGTTTGTTCTGCAGAACTAATCACACCCCAAGCTTGTTCCTTTCTGTGCCATGCAATGCCAGGCAAAGTGTGCTCAATGCCCCACAGATGCTCACAGGCTACACGGGTGCTGTGCCAGCTGCGGTTAGTTGAGTAAAGAGGTATGGGGCTCATGCAGCTAGCCTGGAGAGTCAAGTCACATCTTGTAGGGGCATACTCTACAGATCACTCAAGAGATTTACAGGTGAGTCAAAATGAGGGTTAACCTCTCACAAATGTCTAAATCCACAACATGGAATGGCAACGTCAGACCTGGTCTGCAGAGATTTCACAGAGCGCTTTCCCGCGGTTACTTCTCAGTGCTTTCTGGCCACTTTGCAACCTCTTTTCAGCTGTGCAATTATACAATGAATACACAACATCTGGTTTCTGTTACATTTGAAACACGCCTCATCAGTGTTTGAATGAGAGGATATGCTGGTGAACAGCTCTGGAAGGACAGCTGATGCAGCAGTGGAGAGCATTGCCTTTCCACTGATAGCTCTGGCAGCATGTGAAGCATTCTAGTCCGAGCAATTGCGGTCATAATGGTATGCAGTTGGCATTTTCTGCTTGGAATTTATTGATATAACTCACTAAATAGGAGACTATGTGAGAGTGCCCCCTCCTTACATTGGAATGTTTCACAAGCAGGAAGTATCACCTCCTCAGCCAACCTGGATCCCCCCATTACTGCCAGAGAGCGGTAGATGGTGCAGCTAGCAGAGCCAGTGGCATTTTGTAAAATGACTGAGGCCTGGCAGTGAGGAGGAGAAAGTGGCCTGATTTTGAATTATCTTTTCTTTTCTGAGCAGAGCTTGGCTCTTTCCTTCTTTTTCTTTTTTTTTTTTTTCCTTAGCTAAATTAAAGCCACTGCTCCCTGTAGGTACTCTGGGGAAGATACTACAAGAGCTGTTGAAACTAAAAGACAACAAAAGAAATCCATTAATATATTTGGGCTAGAAACTGAAGGAAAGCTTCTGGCCATGAGGATGACAGCCAGAACAGGATTCTAGTAAGAAAAGAAAGAAGAAAAAGCTTGTCTCAGAACGAGAAAAAGCTTGTCTCTGTTGCAGAAGCTGGAAACTAGACTTAAAGTTTTCCTACCAATATATCCTACAGAGATGGAAAACAGGCATTGCCTGTATGTGGCTCAGAAGGCGGGTTTTAGCTCTCTGATTGCCTGATAACAACTGCATCTGTGAAATAAGGTAACAATCTGAGGTCCAAACTGAGCATTTATATATATATATATATATACAATTCACAGTTTAGGGATCAGAAGCCTTTACTAAGGTACTTGTCTCTGGAAATATAGGTCTCTACGTCGGTATGATACAAATCTATGTATCATCCACTACACACAGTGGTGCTACTAAACTGTCCCTTTCCCACAGCTGCTCAGTCTTCAACCTATATCAATAAGCATGTCCTTTATCCCAAGTTCATATCATCAGTAGTAACACTGAAAAGTATTTTTATCATCATTTAGATATAATAATTACTTTCAATATATAGATGTTTCTCCTTTTTTTCCCAATTAAAAACATACATTTTCTACAAAAAATAAAATTTTCCCACAACAGTTGAACTGAACAACAGTTTTCCACTCAAAAAATATAGGCAGGCAATTTCCAAAGAACTGTTCTTAAACGACAGACAGAAGAAATCCAAAGTGGATTTCTTACCTTGCTAAAAGAATCACAAATCCATCTCCTGTCATGTTTTATTTAAACAATCCACAAACTGGATTTTGAACACTTGAAAACTTAATTGAGTTTCTTCAGCAAAGATGAAATCACTGAAACACTCTGTTCATTGTTTAAATAATGCTGGAGCAAATCAATCCTGAGCTAAGCAGCAGTAACTATTGTTAAGACTTAGGTAGATCTTATGAAGTTTCACACTTCAGGAATTAGTAGTTAAAAACACTGTTTATGTTTCAAGACAAAATACAGAGCAGGAATTAATCTCTATCCATATTCTTACCCATTTAAGTGAGTGATGACAGGTACTATATAAACATCAACATGTGTGATAAACTGAGTTGGTTTTAATTCAGTGATCTGACTGAAGCAGTAATTGTGCTGAAAGGTATTTTGAGAATCAGGCAGATGCAGTCAGTTGCCTGACTGGATTAAATCTCGTTTACTATTTGGGGACTACAGTTTGCTTCTGAACAACCACGAGTGCTATTTAGCAAAGAGCATGAGCTGCAGTTTGAGCTTATGCCAGTCAGTGAAGGTTCAGGTGTCTGCTGCCCTAAGATATTGTAAACTATGACTTGTTACTGAAAGGAGCTTTGTTTCAGCAGATTGCACCGGTACAGCAGCTAAATCCCACTTGTGAATGAAAACATTCACCGAGTTCCTCTTGTGGCAGGTATTTTTCCCTCCATTACATATCCCATGCTAATTATAGAATTATCTGAAGGGCTTTCTAAGTGATAATGACTGTAAAACACAGTTCAGTGTTGCAATGACATTTCCTCTTTCCATCCTTTGAGGCTAAGGATTAACTGATTTCATCCTAAAAAGCCATTTTTTGATAACTTTGTAGAGTTTCCTAACCTCTAACTTCCAACTGATGATTTAACTACTGGAAAACAGGTAACACAAAATCATCTTGATGACCTTTCAGCAAAAGTGATAAAGATAGGGAAACAGCATACAGAAACAACTCAGTTTTATCATGACTCATGGATACTGGATTAAGTTCTGGACTAGTTTTTTATTATAGGAATACTTTACATCTTTTTTCATGATGTATTCAATCATTTTTCATTATTTCAGTGTTTAACATTTTGAAACTTCCATGATAATATTTTTGGAATGAAACATTTCATTTTTAATTGAAAACACTTAACTAAAAGTTAAAGTTACATAAGAAATATTTTAAAATATAAAGGGTTGGTATCTGAATGAAATCTAAACGCTTTTTTCTTTGATAATTTGCAAAACAGATCCACAATTACGTTGTCTAAGGTTTGGGACACTTGCTTTCAGCATTTTGATATTGTCAGACTATTGATTTCTGGGCAGGAAGTTGGCACCTGGCTTTTAGGAGCTAACAACACACTGAAGCTAAGTGTGGGATACTCTGCACTTCATGACTAATTCTGTCTTTCAGACTCTTCCCAGTTCAGTTGAGCAGGAAGCATCCAATAAGGTGCATTTTCTTCTATTTTTCCTCCTTAGAACTGTTGAAGATCCAAGGAAGAAAACAGCCCTGCTATCTTTCCCTGGGTGCTATGGGACCACTGATGGAGGAGCTCTGAGCTGGCACCCAGTGCTCTGCAAGTCTGCTGCTCTCCCAAAGAATAAGACTGGCTGCACGGTTTGTAGACACTCTTCCAGGCAAATTAGACAGCCCCACTGTGCTTGCATTGATTATCCCATTGTTCTGCACAGCAGCAATCAATCTGATGCCTCAGGGAAACTTAGAAATGTCCTGTAAACTGTTCAGAGAATGAAAACTTTATCTGACCTGTCCTAAAACAATTGAACTTAGCTTAAAGCAGCTGGTGTATGTGCACATATTTCTGTCCTTAAATTATTTGGGTCCGTTCTTCACTGTGTGAGTTCTGGAGCAGGGTTGCAGACCCAATGGAAAGAGATTGGAACTCTGGAGGATGCAGCTGAAATGGTATGTGTGTTCAGTGAACTAATTCAGGCAACTGTGGATGGTGGTGGTCAATTAAGTGGAAAAGGAGGGCAGAAAACATTACTGCAAGCCTTGTAGCGAGGAGCACACGTTGTCAGCAGACTAATAGTATTGCTATGCTCTGCAGCATCCTTATTAATTCTGTTAGCCTGTCCCTGGTGGGACTCAACAACCAAGAGTAACTTGTGTCTGTGTTTTGCAGAATTGACTAAACTAGCTTTGACAAACAGTCCTTAATCTCATAACTGCCTTTCGTGACAGATCAGAGCATGCCCTGATTTGACTTACATTTGCTGTTGAAGATCCCACACTGAGTCAGACACAACTGGAATCCAGGAATCCTGCCTCTGTCTCCCATGTTACCCACCCAGGACTCTAGCTGGCAATTGATTTTGTCAATCATTTCAGTATTTGGGGGGTGCCAGCCACCAGACTATAGGATCCAGGAGGCATAGCTACCTCAGAGAACGGGAAGAACTGCATTCCCTGCACATAGCTGTGGGTAACTGTGCATACATATAGACTTTTTAGAGACACTCCTCCTCACTAGCCTACAAGTTCTGTCCTAAACAAAGGAGAAAGTCACCTCTCTACTACACTGGGCATGGCTTGTTTCCCTGGGAAAATCTGTAGAGGTATTTCAGTAAGTCCATTTAGTCCACTCTGCATTTTCCAGACTTGCTGAATACTGCTTAGTCCAGGTAGGGGCCATCACAGATAAAATGCTCAGGGTGCAATTAAAGACTATCATTTTATTCAGATACACTGAGGACTTGAATTCATGAAAGCAATCTTAATGATGGTATCTGCTCTTTGCTCTGACCTTGTAACCTAAATAATTCCTCTTGATATAATTTAGTGTGTGTGGTAGCACTACACACACTCCTCTTAAGCTGCATAGCCTTCTTCATCTGCCACAGACTTTCTGTAAGTAACTGGCAAATATTTGTAAACAACTAAATGAAGTCCCCCAGTAGTCTGAATGAGGAATGTGTGTACTCTCAGGCTTGCAATCGGTCTCAATGTTAGTCAATGCACTAACTTTTGGCCTCCAATGACACAACTTCTTCCAGTGCCTTGCTGGCATCCATGCCTGTCTGCATTTGACAGAAGGCCTGAAGTCTGTCTGTCTTTCTGTCAGTTCTCTGTTTTTATAAAACTGTGTGAGTCTCTATGCACCTTCCACAATAACTGAAACACAGAGAAATTCAGATGATATCGTGCACTTGAACATGAAAAATTCCAAGTTCAACAGTGATTATACCTGCATCTAGACTGCAAGATTCACGCGTACACATTGTTAACAGGCTCTTCATTTCCAGATTGCTCTAGAGAGTCATGTTGATTTTCTAAAACCCAAGATTTAGCGTTTTTGCACAATCAAACACTTGATAACCTGCTGCAAGCAGAGATTTTTATCAGCTGTCTACTCTCTGTATTTGCAAAGTCTTAAGGAAAAATTCCATCCTGCAGAATCTGTAAAACTGCTTTCTATCACCTTAAAATAGACAGTGGTTCTGCCAGACAGATGTGAAAACCAGATTATCAGTTGGATATTGTGGGGTTATTACCAGTGCATCATTGTTTTTAATTGATTAATCAGATAAGGAAAGTTAAAGGTAGTTTTATAACAAATGGTAATTTTCTTCCTCTCTCGTATGGGTATGCTATAGGAAGCAATTGACCACAGAAAATGGCTACCCCTTTGATTTTACTGCAGATCTGGCCACAGGAAATGTTGCACATTTGGATCAAGCAGGATAAACAGCAAGGGCTTCCTCTTTTGTGAAATCATCTTCAAGCAGCACCCCTCCCCAGAAAAAATAGGTTTTCCACTTTACATAATGTTGCAGCAGCAGTGGTTTGTTCCTAAGTTTTTTTCTGGGTAGGTTATGAACTTTACGGCTCTGACCACAGATCAGTTATTTATCATAACAGGAAAGATGAGACCAAAGATATTTCCTAACCTTCTTCTCTGCAGATCAGAGAGAAGCAAGCCAACAAACATTAACGCCTCATATTCAACTGACAAAGATTATAAAGAATAGTCACTCCTCTCTTCTAACTATATTTGACCAAATTCATCTGTAATTTTAAGTAGAAAGGAGAAAAACAATATACACAGTTTCATTCAGAGCTCTTCTCCAGTACAGTATTATCAGTCTCTCAAAAATAGACATGCAGATACAAAAGGAATGATTTTGTTTAGAGACAACCTAAAGAAGGCAGTAGAGAAAAATCTCATTGCTAGACATTATACATTACAGGTGTTCCTATGTATCGTGACAGCATGATAAATACTTGTCAAAAAATGACTTTGAAAAGTCTTTTGTCTGTAGACAAAAAGCTTTTCCTTTACCTACTGCATTTGCCCCTCAAAAATTGCCCCACAGTGTCAGGGAGTCTAAAAAACACTGAACTCTAGTGGCAGATTCAGCATATTTTTTATGTTGCAGGAGAAAAATTAATAACTGTAGGAAAGTGTGTTCCTACTTTATGGTGCCATATGACAAGGCTCACATAGCTGGGATTGCTCAAGTTACTGTACCACAAACCTAAAGAGCAGAGTATTTCATGCAGGACCAGATTGCAGCACTTAACCACAGGCCTGCAGCGTGCTGGTGCAGACCTGCACTGTTAGAGAGGGAGGTGGGACAGATACTAACCTCTCTCAAACTAACCTACCAGGAGAGAACTCAGAGCAATCACCAACAAGCATGTTTACAAGTAAAAGCTTTAAGAAATGAAGGATTAGTCACCAGTACCTAAAACTTTACTCCTGCTATCTTGGAACAGTGTTAGGCACCTCTTCAAAAATTCCTCCATAGTCATGCACACCAATTGGCCTTAGTTGAGTGCTCAAGCCAGCACCTTCACAGGTGAAAGTGCCAATTCCTGTTGTGTTTGCCCTGTGTCTAGGCAGCATTTTGCTACCAGTCCTGGAGACTTTGAGGTCTTGCTCTTCCAGCTTGCACTGTGTTTAGGTGCCCTCAGCCTGTGTTTTAACAGGTTGTTTCCAAAACATTCCTCTAGAATGCTAGTCACCTCAAAATTAATAGAAACGGGAAACTCTACTGCAGTCCTTCACAACTCAGGAGATTGCCTTAAGAAAAATCTTTCCTACTTATCTTAGGTGAGGGAAATGCACTCAGACAGGCAGAAGGAGAAGGTGAACGTCATTGGTTACATTACAGAAGACACATCTGACCAAAAGGTAGTTTGAAGTTATGAGTCTCTGGCACTGGCTACAGTAAACTTTGGATCAGATTTTGAATGAATTATTTTTGTTTCCTCTTAATATCAGTTGGACACTTCCTAGTTCACAGGAGCCTGAACATGCAAACAAGATTCAGCAGGTTGGAACTGCAAACCATCCAAAGAAATCCTGCAAGCCTGAATTTGCTGAGGCTTGCCTCAAACAGAAACGTGGGTGATCTACAGCTTATGGGGCGTAAACCACAGACTGCTGGCTGTAAAGCATATATTGCCATTTCTCCATCCTTGTGCATTAGCCAACACGTGTAAGAACAGATATTGAAACACTATCTTGACTTTAACTCAAGTCAACACAATGTCCAACACAACAAAAGATTCACAACTGTTTCCTTACTAGAAATAATATCAAGAGAATATATGCAATTAGCACTTTAAACAAACTTTGAGTAGCTCCCAGCAGACTCACCAGTGTATTTCAAAGTATGATTACCATTTCCAGATTGAGAAATACGGTCTTTATGAGCCTGTCACTAAACTTTGTGCCTTGTTCCTGCAGCCAAAGCTATAAAGTCATAAAGAATGTGGCCATCCCAATGTGTTTAGAACATCCTTTGATCTAAAATAGATATATAGATAGATACATACATACATACTTAGATACATACATGGATGTGTGGCAAATTGGAAGTCATTTGTTCCCCAAATTACTGAATTTCCTCTAAATGCAAGTCTGCTGTTATGCAAATATCGGAAGTAAATTCCAGTTTATTTCTTTAAAAGGAATCCTAATCTGTCTGGATAAAAACAAGACAACTTGACTGCTGTCCTTTTTCAATCAAGTCCCTTCTGTTTAAGCAGAAATGTCATTTACAATAAATACAGTACTGGTGGAAGAAAGACAAATTTATTGTCTGAGAAGAACAAGCTATTTAAATTCCAAAACGATGGAGAAATTGAAGAGAAAGAGGTGGCTGAGGGGCTTTGTGAGTCACACAATGCCTCAAGCACTGCAACTCCTCTAGAAAATAATAGTGATGTGCTTAAGGGTTGTGTCTGTTTCAAACAATGATGACAACTCTTCTAGTCTTATTTTAGTATTGTTGCTGTTATGGAAACTTTCCCTGTCCTCATCATCTTGATTATGACACTTTATGACACTAATGAATCACAGCTGACACTTCCGGGGCTCAGTCTCTTTTGAAGGCATTTGCATCCTTTATAAGCTCTTTGGTCAAGTTCAAAGTCTTATTTTCAGAGGATGAATGAATAGTAAGAAGCAAGTTTGGAGGATTAATTGAGAAACACGTGAAAACAGCAATGATTCTTACAGTACTGGTACTCCTACCACTGATATCTTTCTAAATAACACCCTCAAATTTTTTTTACAGGTACTCCAAAGTAGACAAAAATAAAATAACACACAAATAAAATAAATTCAGATTCCCCTCTCTGATATCATGAGCAGATGTTGTCTGCTTTGCTGGGACTAAGCTCTATAGCACAGGGGATATTCTTACCTCTCCTGATGAAAATTTGCTACACGTACTCTTAAGGGCTTAGGGTAAAAAGAATTTCTTCTGATAGTTTAGAGCACTCTTAGGCACTTGATCATTTAAATCACTTAGCAAACAAAACTCATGCTCCCAAGGATTAGATCCACAAAAGACCATTGTTATGCTGACTTTTAAGAGCTAAACCATCCAGCAGAACCTGCAACCCTGAGTACAGCTCCCTGTACAATGCCTCTAGAGACACAGACACTGAAGAAGGACAAGTGTGCAGGGAAACCAACGTTCTAAGTTAGCCTACAGTAAACACTAAGAAGAAAGATATATCTCTGACCTTAATCATGTTGCATGCTTTCCTCTGGACTGCAAAGACAGAGTCCACTACCCATATCCTTGCCTGCAGATTAGCACTAGAATGACACCAGCCCTTTCTCCCAAAGCTGGCAGGGGCAGCATCTGTTTTTCCCTTCACTAGCTCAGTGTTTACAGCATTTGTCCAAGATGTGGGAGGCTGGAGTCACTTACTTCCTCTGCCGGAAGGGAGTTGTCCTCGTGGGTGCACCCATCACCCATGTTCCAGGTATCTGAGGGAACCAGGAGAGCCTGCTGCGAGCTCAGGAGCAAAGCCTGCAGCCTTGAGTGTGCCAAAGCCAGCATAGCCAGCTCATTCTCCCCCTTTCCTCTGGGGTGTCCTTTCAGCTGAGAGCTTCATAAGAAACAGCAGCATGCCTGTATCATGTAACAGTGATACTGGGGCACTCGTTGCAGCTCTCACATCTGCTAGATAAAATAAGGATGCTTACAGCTCCCAGTACACCCTCTTGGCTGAAACAGCAGTGAGGTGGTGATGTCAAGGGTGGATCGTGCACTAGAGAGGGATGGATTGCAAAGCAAGGCAAGCAGCATACACAACAGAGAAGCATCTCTGTGCAGTTCAAGCATGTGTAGCCCACTTTTGACTGTAGGCCACCAATATACAACCCATTTCTGACCCTTAATGAGGGTGAAAATTCTCTTTCAGCGTTTTTATAATTATTAGGCCTCCAGGAGTTTTTACTGGAAGTCACTGACAAGCTCCTGTCACAACTATAGATAAGTCAGTGTTCAATGGCAGAGTTTGGCTGACAGTTTTATTGCGCTCCTGAGCCAAACAATCCACTGCATTTAAGGCCAGACGACTCTCCTGTTGTACATCCATACATGCTGTAAAATACAGCTGTAAACAATAGTGAAAGCTTCTCCAGGAAATTAGGTTTGCAGATTTCAGCTTTTGGAGGCTGGGCAAATTAATTTAATTATTTAGTGCTGATCTGTCACTGATGCATTTTGCATTATACATTCCCAGGGACATATCTAAAGCAAGATACACAAGGTGAGCTGTGTGTCATTGTCATCCCAATTTTAAACTTACTCACTTTGAAACCTACTTCTAAAAAATCACCAAATATTTAGTTATGGTTTTCATGAGTTCCAATGCCAAGAAAATAGGCTCATTCACTAACCAAATCATACGATGTAATGACAGAAGGGGTACAAACAAGATAAATTTCCTCCCAGTAGAACTATATGCTACTTTTATTCATAGCACTCACCTACTAGATGAAGCTGTCCCCATAACTCTGTCTAAATACCTCCATCCTCCTCAGTATTTTGGAATGTATTTCCCATTTCAATTAATTTATTCTTATTTGAAATATAATGAGCTATGAGGTGCCACTCAATGGCCTCTCCAAGACATACTGGTTGTCCAGCTTTGCTACTTCACACAAAGAGCTTTTTTTTTCCTCTTAAGGTTATTAGCTTAGGTGGGTATGTAAAGGCACAAAGCAACATACATATGAGGACTGAAAGTAAAAAACATGCTTTTTAAAATTTATTCACATGCAATTCAAACTACTAGTGATGGCATCATGTAGCAGTAGTAGAGACTCTGTCTTGTCCTTTTACTTTGTATTTTTCTGTACAGAAACTTGTACTAGGTCAGTTAAAGCAGTGACAGCTTCAATTAACAAGCAGAATTTGTGCCTTAGCTAAGGCTCATTCTGATTAGGCCCACTAGCTGATTCAGGCTAGCCTCAGAAGACTCTGCTTCAAAATATGCTGCAGGCAACATTTCATACAAAATAAACAATACAGTTACGTTTCATTTCCAAATCAGCTTCAACTGTGTATTCTTTATTATTTTCACAAAATTCCAGTATTTCCTAGATAAAGAAAGTGGCACATAACAGAATTCTGTGTCCTTGCCCCTCTAAAAGCCTAATTGTACATTGGATGTATGGCCATTGTCCCTCTAGAAGAATGACAGCAAAAATTTGAAAATTGTCTCAGGGCCAAAGAAGTTTTCTGCTAGACTTTTCTTTATGCTGTCCTACACTGACCACCTATATACTCAGAACATTACACAGAAAAAAGCAAAAGAGTAAGACCCAATGGGTTTTTAGTTTAGTGAACAGCAATGGAACACCACTAGGCAGCAGACACAGAGCAGTGAGTGAACATTGATCTCAAAGTAGTTACACTGCATATTATTAAATATAGATTTTAATAAAGTATAATGTGTACAGCATGAATGAGGTACTGACTGCTTCATAACAATGAAAGAAGCCAAACAAATAAGACACAGAATTTAGTTTCATACTTTAAAACCGCGATTCAGATTAATCCCAAAGTGAGAGCCAGTTCATAGATCAGAGAAACAGTAAAGAGAACAAAAGCCATCCAACAAAAGCACTAACAGGAAATCATGTCACATCGTGCTTGTGCACTTACAAAATAGTTTTCTAGCTTTAATAGTGAATTACAGCAGTTTAAATAGCAAGCTCAGGCCACAAGAAAACCAAAATAGTGCAAAATGCTACTGGTGAAATGCTTCCTTAACCAAATTGACTGAAAGTTATCTACTTTTTTACCTACCCATTGCCTTAAGTCTTTGAGAGGCAGCTTCAGGAGAATAAATATTGTCTGAAAATGGATTGTCCATGGATCCTGAAAGATCTGTGGCATTTTGGATGCAACCTTCAGAGGTCAATGTTGAATTCCCTTTGATCTAGGGAAAAAAAGAAAACAAGGGCTCTGGGAAAGAAAAGCAAAGAAAGGAGAAAAGAAAATTTGGTAAACTTCGAAACCCTCTGCAAGTGTAAGTACTCCTGTCTAGAAAGGCTATTCTGCAGGACAGATTTTAACTGCACATTTGTTTAGACACAAAGCAAAGTTTTTAAAATAAAAGAGCTAGAAGTTTGCATCACTTATCAGGTAGCAATGGAACTGTGCTACTCTGGTGACCCCCATACTGCCGATTAAACTGATCCTATAGGCTGGTCTCCCATCAACTGTTGCTGGCATGATCACAGCTTTATTTTTAGTGCAGCAGGAGGAAGGAAGACAGGCACGTAGCCAGCAGAAGAGGTCTGATGGAAGGATTTAAGATTCAAAACGAAGCAGCACATGCTGTTTTAAAAGCTGGAAAGGAGAACAGGAAAGATTTAAGAATGGTGGGAAAAAGAGAGAAAGAAAATTACTGCCTTTCTGTTGGTGTTCTTGGGAATACTTCACTTGTTCTACGTACTAATATGCAACCCAAGGTGTGGATTGAAGGAAAAGTTATTCTCACTCCATCAGTGAGATTGCGTCATCACCTTGAAAACAGAACAGAATTCCTTCCCAGGAAACATGCACTGGGATTTATTAATTCTCTCCCAAACTCAGAATATGATGAAGTTTATATGGGTTAAACTGGCAAGAACATAATTTCTCATCTTTGAGAACACTGGAGAGCTGTAAATTGGGGATTTATATGGAAAATTCAGCTGTGGTGGAACATGTGAAATTGTGTGTATCCACTGTCCCTGTGAGGACTAAAAATAGCCAAAAATTAGCAGACAGGGAAGACAACTTAGAGCCAATTCACACCTTGTCTCATCCTGAGAACTGAAATTCATCACACACAGCAACCTAGGGCAATGGCTGTATAAGAAGTTTGGCTTCAACAAAGTGATGCCTGTGCAAAAGAAGTGACACATCCTCAGAGCTGTGTCAGGCTGCAGGTGCAGTCCCAGAGTCATTCTACCTCTTCTCCTGGGCCAGAGGCAATCCCAGTGCCTGTCCTCCTGGCCTCAGGCCTATCCATGCATGTGCTTTGCTGCAGCCCTTCACAGGCTGTGTGAGCTGCAGATATGCAGAACCAGGGAGGCACTTGGCACTGATGGGAAGAAAAAAGTTCTCCATGTTTTTGCAATGTTGGAAATGCACAGATCATTTCAAACCTGAGCCAAGACACTTGTCTATAGTGCCATATACAGGGGTTTTATTTTCTTATCTTTAGCTCACTTGACAAGGGTCAGCCAAAGTACAGCCTGCAGCTGCTCCCTTCACTGATTATTGATGAGGATTAGGATTTATTTTTTATATACAGCTCTGTAGGTGTGTAAGACATTTCACACAAATATACAAGGACAGGGCTCTGAAGAGTTTATACAGCCCAAACAAGTCGCAGCACAGCTAGTGAAGACACACACACACGATTAAAGGCTTACTGATGTAAGCTCCATGTGTATCTTACCAGGTGGACAAAATGTGGGTTGCTTTGTGTGGCCATTTTCTGAAGGCAAAGGGTCGTTTTGATGCATGACACTTTAACCATTTGTTATAGCAATTTGCTGTTTCAAAGCCTAGCTCACAGGACTCTCATATCCAAGCATGGATCCAAGCAAATCAGGTGATTTGCTTCAAGAATAGCTTGTGAAAAGATTCAATTCAGATTAGCACTTGGGAAATAAACATTATTGGTAAAGGGCAGAAGATGGCCCTTTACTCTTGCTCCAGAGCAAAGCCTGTGTTTCTCCAGCTTTGCCTATGGGACAGTAACTATCTGCAAGGATGTAGGACTACTTTCCCAAGCTTTCTAAGCCCTTTATTCCCCCAGGAGTAGTCTCAGGGCTTGGGCAAAGGGAATAATAGGATTTTCCCCAAAACGCAAAGAAATAGTGCCTTTGTACATAACAAAAAAAAAACAAAAAAAAAAAAAAAAAAGGAAAAAAACCCTGTAGCATGCTTTCTTCTGTTGTGTTACCTCTCTGCTGCTGGCACCTCATTTAGGGTTACAGCTATATCCCAGTGCCTTTCTGTGGCTAACAGTGGGTATCCACAGTCACCCCATTTCTCACTGTGTTTCTTCCACTCCCAGTGACTAGGGAGCCAGAGGCAGTCTCACACTGTGCATCTTCACACCACCTTCCATGCACCTGAACATGAGGAGACCTTCTGTAAGCTTTTAAATAAGTTTTTGCTGAGTTGGTTTCCTAATATCCACTTGTCTATTTTACTGCCTATGCCTCACTGTGACACAGCATCTGAATGAAAATGGGAGTAAAGGGATCCTTCGTTTTATGCTTTAACAATGTGAACTAGTTTCAAATGGCAATGTTTTGTCTAGTTCTTATGTAAGCCAATTGCAATATTCTTTGAGTAGGTGTGTGTTGAAATGGGATAAGATCAGCATGTTATATAGCTATTCAAACACATATTCCAACAGGCGTCCTGAAGAGAGAGGTCAGAGGCTCCACAGCTCTCATTTCAGCTGCTCCACATAGGTGCTGCATGGCAGATAACTAAGGCTCATATTTATGATTCTCCCCTAGTCTCCCCTGGGGCTCAAGCTAAGAAGATAAAATGCCCTGTTTTCAGAGTTAGTAAGCGATGGTAGCTGGGAACAAAGCTCTAGAAAACAAGAATAACGTGTCCTATAGGTCCTCACAGACATTAAGAAGAAGTTGTCACTTTCTAAAGCTCTACCCTGAACTTCCCTCAGTATGTACCAGTACATGCCTCAGTATGTAAGAGGAGAACAATAAGTTTAAGCCTCTAATATGTATTTTCAAAGGGAACTTTAAGGGGTTTGGGGATGAGCAAGCTGTCAAATCAGAATTTATGCTGAAGATGAAAAAAAATAACGACCACTTCTGCTGATCATTGGAGCATGATTGCAGTTGACTGTAAGATGACTTGAATGATGGAGACTAATATAAACCCTCATCGAGATAATCCTCAGGACTCCAAGTAAGATGTGCCAAGGTCAGAGGCTAACAATAAGCAGAAGAATCAACACAGGAATATTGGGAACTAACTTGGCATACTTGAGACCCATTGGACAAGCAATGCTTACCATCAAACTTTACTGAAGAAACTTACTTGGAACCAGTTATCCAAGGGGTCGCAGATTTGACAGTATAGCATAGCAATATTTTAAGCCAACATGAAGCAATAGGTATCCAAGAGGACAGCTGTATCTAAAGAACACAACTGGCAAAACTGGACTTACAGCCTTCCACAGAGCTATCACTGCAAGAAACGCAGTGCTGTCCGTGATGTTTCAGCAAAACACTTCCCGACTCCTGGAGCCTTCGAGTCAGCAATATTTACTGGAAAGGATGCAAAATGGGATGCCTCAAGTAGAAACAAATCTACAAACCAGCCTTTCAGCTCATGAAAAAGGGCACTGATTAATGAGCTGGCATACACAGGCAAACTTTTTATTCCATCAACTTTACAGGTTGGCTAAAAGCCCCTAACATTTTGCAAATCATGATTGCTCCTACGGGACTATCTCTGTCTGGTTAGTTTATTTGTTTGTATGTACATTCGGTAACCAAGGTCAAAAGTTTTATAGCAGCAACTGTCTCTGAACTGTTACTTGGCTTTGATTTTTCAGCTATGGCACTCAGAATTTTATGCAATATTGTTAATAATAGAAATGCACTTTGTTTTAGTTTTAACTAATTAGAGATTTGCCTGATACAGTATTTCATGTGCATGGGTAAAAGGTAATTGTTGTAGCCTTGTAAAATCTAAAGATTAAGTTCTGCCTTTAATTACTTAGATTTCTCTGGTGCTGCAGAGGATTCAAAGGTGACAGAATTCATGTACAATAATGGTTTAGCCATGAGATTAGACATTACTTGATGTCAAATTACAGTGGTGCAAACATACTCTACAACCTTTAGAAACAACTGCCTGGATCTGAGCTGAGTAAGTATCACGGTATCACAGCTGAGTTTGCACAAAGACAACTGATTCCAAACTGCAAAATTCACATCACTAAATTCGACTAGTGCAACTACTGTGTATCCACCTCTGTATTTACAAATTCAAAGCCATTCTTATTCCACCCAATTTCAAGCCCCCTACACAACGTTCAGGACAACTTGCACAAAAGAGTTCTCTTCATTTAAGTTCTAAAGAAACATCCAATCGTGACATTTCAGTCTCTTTTGATTTGCTAAAACAAGGGCTGTAAGCTAATAAAATTATTTGGTATCATTCACTTTAGTCTTAGAATGCATACACAGGGTAGATAATATGAAATTCAGGAGCAGAGATGTTGCCATCTATTTAGGTGACACTCCCCCCACCCTCTCCTTTACAAACACTTAATAGAAGCAAGCAATAGTCTGACAACTGTCCATTTGATCTTTTGTGGTAAATGTTAACATATGCAGAAAGCAGGAGTTTCATGAACAGAAAGTTAAACTCCCTGTGCAAGTAATTTGCAGTTAACAAAATTTCAGACTTACTGATACTTAGCTTTATTTAAAATTTCCATCAGTAAGCTGAGAGGGAGGAAAATAGTCTTTAATGCTGAAGAAAACAGATGTTTTCACCTTTAATATAAACTGCAAAAGGAGACACCACCACAAGCATCTACAACAAAGGGCCTCTCTGGGCACAATGCCATCATCACCACTGCTTTCCATTATCACAGTACATTTGCAAGAATTACGATGTTCAGGTTCCATTTTGAACTCCCGTTCATCAGAGTGTATAAACTTGTCCTTTTTCATTTTCTTCAAACTGAAATTTGGCAGAGGAGTGATGGTGGGTGGGGAGTTTTTGGAAAGATTATTACTTTTTAAATTTGGTCTTTTCAAACTGTTCTAAATACAGCAGTGGGGAATATGCCCTGAGGAGCAATGCTGTTGCATGTCTCTCAAGGGAGGGGTATTGACAATTAGATATTGTCAATCTCTTATTCAGTGCAAGAGGAAAACAAGCATTTGCATTTTAGGCTAACTCATGGAAAGCCTCTGGTCCAGCAGAAACGATGAGTTCAAGGTGATGCTGTGGGTCCAGGAGGCCGGGAAGCTGTCCATCAAGGGTTCCCAAGGGTGGTCTGTAGTCCTCTTGCAACACACAGAGCTTTTGTATGTGGCCTGAATAGGATCTGAGAGTTGTGGCTGTCATCCACAGAACCAGCTGATTGTCAAGGCTGAAGCAACCATAGGGTCTCCTCCAGAAACTCTGGGATGGGGTGAATGTCTGGGCACTTGAGATCTGTCAGCATTGAAAGCCTGGACTAGTCTGCCCCTCTGGAGCAGTCAGGCATTTGGCAAGTCTGTCTTCTCTGTATTTCAGACCCCTGGCGGTTTCTCCAACCCTTCCCACTACTCCACATGACAGCAAGAATCCTCTGCAAGAGCTGGCACAAGAGACCTATATTTCCAGAATCAAGAATGTCTGCTTTTAAAAGCATCAGAAGCAGTGCATGGTCCAGCTCACAGTGTTATTGTTGAGCACAGATGAGTATAAGAGATTCTCACTCCTACCAGGAGTCAGAGTAATGGACAGACTATCTCTAGGAGATGTGTGGAGGGAATACCAGAAGTTAAATCTGAGAGAGGAGTAAGAGGAAGATAAGGAGTAATAACCACCAACAGAGTTGAGGTGGCCTAACTATAAATTTGCAACACCAACTCTGTTAGTTTCTGAGGGTAGTATAACGTCCACTGCTACTTGTCCTCATATAACTGGCACATCATCTGATTTATTCACCTCAGAATCCCCAAACACAGCCCACTGTAAAGTAGCTCAGGAATGTGGCCTAGAAACTATGATTTTCCACTTACTTGCATGGATCCCAATTTATTTGCAAATCATGTTCCTTCCATTTTTCTCTTTTTATGCCTGTCTGCACCATAGTCCCCAGAAGGATGCTTTAGATAACAAAAGCAGAGAAAGTGTTTACCAGAGGGCTAACACAGGGCAAAATGTGCTATTAGGAAGAGTCTCAGCATTGCTTGGACATTGCAGGGTGGTAACAATGGCCTTGAATATTTTGGCCTAATGGAAATGTTCCAGGCCAACTGGAAAAAATGGCCATTGGATCAGTCTCTTATCTCTTGGTTTCCACACTTGCCTGCTTGCAAAACCCTGAAGTATTCATTCAGCTCTAGCCTTGAAAGATGCCAGAGACCTGGAACTAACCATGGAAGAGAGAGACTTGAAATTCAGGACAGAAATTTTTGAAAACTTCTTCCTTTCCAATTATTTTAAGGAACTACATATTTCTTTAAGTTGACCTTTCTGTACACTTATGCTGATTTGGGATGGATTATGGCAGAATTCCTAGTGCACACTAATTGCTGTCACCTTAAGGCACCTTTCATCCATCCTGTTCTCAAAAAGGTTTCAAATCATGCACAGATTGAAATGTTCACAGTCGATTCTTTCAGTCCTGAGAAAAAGTGACCCTCTGCACACCTGCTAGTATCTCACCGGATATAGCAGGTTTGCTAAATAACATTGGCAGGACTGATTTATTTCTGTACCATGTCATAGTCCATTTCATTTATCAGCTGCATGGCAAAATTGATACAATTACCTAACAAGAATACATTAAAAAGTAAGATATGACATGCAACTGTATCTATACTTCCTCCCATGCTTCTCAGAAATTAATGCAATTACAAAGTCATTTTGATGAAGACACTTATTGCTGACTCCTTCACATAAGAGAAGTTACTGGTAGGCTCTTATCTCCTCCATCAGAAGATTTTTCCTGGAAACAGGACAGTCCGTGGCTAGAGATAACACATCGTGGAATCTTCTGCACCTGCTGGGCTGCAGCATCCGCCCTCTTGGTCACATGTAAGTTATGGTGATAAGAGATAGTAATTTTTGTCCCTGCAGAGATCGACACACTCTGTCCCACAGAGCAGAAGTGGTGGCAGTGGCAGTTTCCATCTGCTCAAATAGAGTGGAACTATTTAAGAGCTTGCTTTGGAGCTAAATACTTTTCAGTCACTTGCCTTGGGAATCTGTTCACATGTAAACTCTGTGAGGAGGATGTAACCTACCCATTTCTGGAAGTGTACTTCCAATATTCTACTACCTCTAGCATACAGCTGTTATCCTGGGCACACAGATTCTATGCTGTAGCCATGAGCTAATTAGTGACAATCATTCCTATTTCAAATTACTGACAATTACTCACTGTATTGCATTCTTATTCAGAACCAACACTATATTAGATTTATTTCACAATACCCAAAGAGGAGCTGTTTTAATCCCAGGAAAAAAAAAAAAAAAGTATCTTTTATGTCCCTTCCTGCTGCCCATCACTCCTTCCCTATTTCCAGCACACAGATTGCAGAAGTCTTTCAGCAACTGCTTGGATCACAAACTTCAGCTGAAGAAATCAGTGCTTTTAGTATACAATTGTTGAGGATGGTAACTGTCACATAAAGCATGCTGTAATACAGGCAAAGCTACAGCTCATCATCAGTTGCCTTTAACCACACTTCACTTGAAAGACAATGAACTCAGTACATGTGCCTTGAAGAACTTGCAGATCGAGCCTGATGATACAGTGCCCACTTTAAGCTTTCAAACTGGCTAAAAGTCAGGTTATAAGCAGCAGACATGAGCCAAGCAGATACAGTTTTGCATAGCAGCTTCGTAGTCACATGTCAGCACCCAACACAAAACTCCAGAACAAGGATCACTTAAAAATTAATTTTTAAAAGGTAGGGAAATTGTGTGATGATTTCTTTAAATCTGGGCAAAAAGAAACCACTCCCTGAATTATCCTTCTGTTCTGTTCTGAGGGCTGCCACCCTGCTGGTTTAGCTATGTGGAAAGTCAGAGTGCTCCTTCTGTTCTAACATTTATTTTCTGCATCCTTGTTTTATTTTTAACAGCTTACAACAGAAAGAAACGCGTTATCGCATGACTGTCTAAGGCAAATAGTACATTGTGGTTTTAGGCTTGGACACTTCAATTTGTAACTTCCCAGCAACAAGTACTGTTCTCTCTGTAGGGCACTTCTGGTAACTCATCTCTCCTAGCGAGAAGTAAGGAAAACTGTCACCTAGAGAGTGAAACAGCTATTTCCTACAGCCTTCCCAGCTGAGAAAAGGCAGAAAAATGACAACAGACTGCAATTATTATACAAGACAAAATGCTGCACTGAAAGCAGCAGGCCTTAGTGATTAACACTGGGCCTTGGACAACTGGGATATGGTCCTGACCTGCTAGAGGCTACTGTGCTTCCCCGGCCAAGTCATTTCACTTTTCTGCACTTCGATTTCCCAGTCTGTGAAAACGAGTGTGCTGTGGTTTATTTTTAAGCATTTCAGCAACTGACATACTGTACCTCAAACTCCTTAAATGGTTACATCATTTTCATTGCTATGAAAAGTTCACTAAAACAGCATTTCAAAATCCCTCACTATGTATTGTACTTTCTGTTCTCAAGTCTGACTGTGGTTTGACTTCTGGCATCTGAAGTTCAGGCTACTGTGGTTGTTCGACTTCAGGCAGCAATTGCTAATGAATGCAGATCTTCTGTAGATTTGAATGGGTTGCATAACCAATGGAAGCAAAACAGGTGCCACTTTAAAGTCTATACTTCATTTGTGTTTTGTTACAAAGAATGAGCAGAACCTGGCAAATTAACCTGATGACACAAGCATCTTCTGCATGGACTGCCTTGTCAATAGGTTTTCTTAAGTATTTTTTATCATAAATATATTAAACTTAGAAACTCAAATAAACCTGTTTTCCCCCTTCTTAAAATTTTCTCTGCTGCTGCACTCTGCCTGTGAACCTGTGCTAAACAGGCTTTAGAGTACCTGAGGCCAGCAGTCTCTGAATGTGAGGAGATATGACAGACAAAGGGAGAAGGAAGAGATAATTACAACACATACAGAGAGAAATATGGCCAGGAGTCGATATAGCTCAAGTCTAGTGAAGTTAGCCCAGAATTACCAGAAGCCAAGAAACATCATAACTACCATGCACACACCTTAACAAGCAAAAAGTCAATTGGATGTTCAATAGGCACAATACTGAGCCAGCCCCCCTAGGCTGCTATGCTCACCACTCATGGGATAAATGATTCATGTCATTCTGAGAGCTGATAAAGGCATTATAAAACCACTTTGCCATGCTAATAAGGAATCTTCATATTGCCAGCAAAAGAATCTGATCCTTCCACATCTGTTCACATGATTAACATCATTGATTATTTATGCAGTCTCCCAAGGGAAAACCAGATGGTTTATTCACTGGATTTTAATCCCAGATCTTTAGCTTTAAAAGTCTGGCCCTCTAGTAAATGAACTGAAAGAACCACGCTATTAGTAATGCTACTAGGAGACAAGCAGTGAATTTCAGCTTGTGCAACTGGATGCTACTGGAAAGGTCAACACATTGCAAAGATATTTTCCCTCAAAGGAAGCATTGTGTTAATGCAGCTGAATTCACCAGTCAAGCATTGGTCATTTTTCATGACCTCACTTCTCCTTCTCCTGTCTGGGACTTGTGACTTTAAGTGTAGGGCTGTGGGACAGTATCCCAAAGGCAGGTTGCTCCTCATAATCAGCAGTATAGGATAAACATCTGCTACGTGGGTCTCACTAAAACAGGGCACAATCTATCGTGTGCAAAAGCATTCCACATATAGGGGTCTTCTACTTTAGCACTGAAATCACACAGGCAGCGAGCAGGATTCAATCACTGAACATATCTCTCCTAACTATTATTTTCAACTATTCTGCAACTGAGCAGTTGTTTTGCTATATCAGCTGTGGTGCAGCTTATCTTTCAGCACTGTTTCCTACTCTACCCTTCATCACTGCATACAGAGTAATGATTTTCTATACTTTTTTTGTAATCCTATCACTGTCTAACATGCTGATTTCAAATGTAATTGTATCAGAGCTATAGCAATAAAATTGCAGTGAAATGTGAAAATTAAGGAACTGGAAGGAATCACTTGAAAGCACTGTATGAAAGTAATAGCAAAAAATGGATCCTGCTGTTATATCAAATTTAAAAGTAAACATTTCAAATCTGTATTATTTCTATTATTTGCATACTTCTGTTACTGAAATCAGAACAGTGTCTTCCAGTAAAATCTGGTCAACTAAATGACTCATATGACTTCTAAAGTGACCATGGATTGCTTCTGAGCTGCATGCTCACAGGAGTTCTCATGTCCAAGGGTGGATCAGAAAAAAAAGGGAACTGAAAATGGCTGACTGTAAAGATGGCTGTGCACTGCACTTCCTTATTTATACCAAAATAAAAAACCTTATTAACCATTTTAAACTTTCAATGACGCGACCCCTGGGACTTAGGAGCACCAGTAGATGTGCATACAAGTGCATGCACTTCATTCATGCCTGTCCTGCACGCTAACCAGACATTGCACGCACTCTCAAAAGGACTTCTGCATTCAAGGCTTCAACCTGCACACAAGCCTCCAGCAGCTGCGTGCCCTTTACACAGTCTGAGACTTCACACCAGTCTGTTTGCATTCAATTACTCTCTCTGCCATATTTCCAGTTCCAAGCCTAAGGAAAATGGAAGATAAAAGAAAAACATACCTACATATTGAAAAATCCAGGCCAGCGTTTTCAGGTGATTTGATACAGCACCAGTGCTTGTGCTCAGCCTTTAACATCTGACCTAAGCCTGCTTTTGGGGTATGGGTGAGCTCTGTCATTGCAAGATCTGGCAGGCAGAGCAAACAGAAGAGTAGTCACCCCAATTGCTCTTCATTTCTCAGGATCTTGCAGCTCAGTGGCTCTTTACAATGGTGACTACTCAGAGACATCTTACAGGTCTAAAATTCCAGCTCCAAAAATAGAAGAATATAAGAATAGCATTGATTGAGCAATGTGTAAGTGAAACTACTTTTAAAAACAGACTGTGAGTGACTGAAAGAAATGGTGAGCTTAGAAACGGTGAAGTTTTCACAGAGGAAAACCTACAGAAATTGCAGCGGAGAAAGAAAGTTTAAAACCACTAGTACTGTCCTCCAAGAGGAGAACATTTTTTTAGAAGAGTATTTGAAGGGTGATGTGTACTGCTCCTGGCTTAGACAGGGAGAGACCACAAATGCTGGAAAGCACTGAATTCTGTGCAAATCCTGAATCACTCTGCATTTTTCATGTAGGGCAAAATCTATTGACTTCAATGGAACTGCTAAGTTATGAATGAGAGTAGCTCTAAACCCACAGAAGAAAAATGCTGTGTTCAGAACTTTAGTCTCTGCATTTTCAGCACAGGTTTATGTCCTCACTCTTTTGAATATAATAGAAGAGCTTTAAATAGCATGAATTGGCTTGTTCTTTGTACACAGTCAAACGTAGCTTCCTGCAGAGTCTAAGCGATTAATATGATCACCCAATCCTCTGTGGGAGATGAGGGTCAACATGAAACATCTGATTTCCTGAAAAATCAAAGTTTTCCCTTTATAAATTTCTGCAAGAAAAATTCAGAAAAAAAAATGTCATGAATCCTGGATAGGCCCAAAGGCTAGAGCATCTTCCCCCCAAGAGACATCCTGGAGTCTCAAGGTCTTCTTACCCATGCACCCAAGGGAACTGAGCTGTCAGAGGACATGAACACAGATAGCATGAACAGAGTTAGCAATGCAGATGTTACTTTTACTGCATCTCTCAGTCCTATCCTACAGCTGAAGATTCTTCCATGCCATTATATGCTTACAAGAGAAAGTAACCATCGGATAAAAATAATGCACACACTGAGGCACAGAATAGAAGAAGAAAATCTAAAACAATAATAATGGAAATAATGACAAGTTTTCAGCCACAGAAAAAGTAGAATTGAATTCATTGTGTCTTCCAGACAAGGAAAAAGGTGACTAAAATTTACCTGTGTGTTAAGCACACTTAGAACAACGTGGACTTTCTTTTCCCGACCTTATTTAACCTCAAAGTTTTCATCATCTTGCACAACTCTGCAATCGTCTATTGTAATAAGGGGCAAAACAAACTCATCTTCAGAGCTAAAGTCATGCAGAGGAAAATTATAGCTTCATTCCTTTGTAAAAACACTAGTAGATTGTTATCTTGACACTGATTATGAACAACACTGTGAGCATGAGAACTGTTTCCTCTACAACCTTACCATGAGCCATGCTGCACTACACAGAGTGCTACGTCTAAAGGAGTCTTTAAAAAGGGGAAAACAAGCACAGATAGGGAAAGGTCAGGGCTGAAGCACAGAACCATAGCACAGCTGAGACAAAAATGCATCAACTGATCAAAAAGACAGTCTGGTCTAATTAAAATGAGTTCCAAGCTGATTCAGTGAGTGTTTTTAAGGACACTTAAAATTCATTTAACATAATTTATTGTGGCACCCAACTATATAAAGATTCACTGATATGGGCTGCTTTAAATTGAGTGAAGGGTATCTAGGCTGGGAAAGAGAAGGGTGTTACATCCATTCAACAAATTGGACTAGGAGCAAGCTATATTGAATAAGGGTCTTATACACTCAAAGAGCTTTTGTTTTCCTTCTCTTCCAGCTCCCTTTGCCTCATCTACAACATCTCTGTGCACAACTCAGGGTGGCCAACATGGGACTGGGATTTGAGAACACAATATCTCCTCCCATTCAGTGAGGTGCAGATACCAATATACTCCATTGGAGGGAGTAAGGAAAGGAAATCATATATTTCTGAGTCGGACTCAGATAATAAACTTCAATTCAACTTTCTTAAGCTGTCTGGCAGAAGCATCTGGGGCTGCACTGCATTTGGATGCTATCAGAAGTGGCAGATGGGGAGTGGCACCATAGAGATGATGTAGGCTGCCGGCAGAGAGCCGGGAAATGCTGACACACATGTTGCAGGACGTAGGAGGGGATGTCCTACCTGTGCATGCCTGTGTTCTGACAGTACAGGGTAAGGGAGATGGGCTCTGCATGGGGAGTGTGTCCTAGGTGCTCAAAGGGGACCAGGATGTTTGGAGGATTGTAAGGGCATGAGCCACTCAGCCGCTGAGTGATCTGGGCTGCATCATCTAGACAAAGGCCAGAGAGCAAGAAAACATTGCAGCTGAGAGATATGAATCCTTGGACCTGTGTCCAAGAGGGTAGTGTACTCTAGGGCATTGGAAGGAAAGCAGTCCAAGTTTAACTTGCCACCAGCTTTTGGACTTTGTGGTAGAATCTGTTGCTCAAAGAGAGAGCAGTAGCAGCCTGACATCATCAAACATCTCAGGCTCAAGATGAACAGTTCTGTACAATGCACAACAGCCACGTGCTTCAGGCAGCTCCGTGTGGGAGAAAAACCGTGAGATCCCATTTTCTCTATTTATCCTTTCTTTCCCCTCTGCCCCCAGAAATTGTGCCAGTTTTGGTATGCCTGATGTAGCAAGATCGCAGCTGACAGTGCTGTCCCTGGACTTGTCCACTGCCACAGGGAATCTGCTTCTGAATCCAGTCAGGGCTGGAGCCTTTTGGGAACACTTAGAGCATGAAGAGCCTCTGCAGCATCATCAGACCATGTGCCATGAAGTAGTGGAATCAAGCTCCTATCCTGCATCCCTAACACCACCGTCAGACCATTAGCAAAGCAACAACATTGTGTCAACTAAACTTAATTGTCAAAATAGATTAAGCCTCTCATTCCCTACAATACGGAATGAAGGCAGTGGTAAGCCCTGCTTTGTCAAGAAATCAGTTGAAGTCAATGTAAACAGCATATAAGTATCTGCAGCTGGCTTGTACTGCCCTTCTCTAGGAGCTCTAGCCTCTTTTGAAAGACATCTGTAGAAGGCTACTAGCAGAGCTGAGTGAGTCATTAATCACCTCACTCCTAGCTCTCACTGCAAGGGCATCCTCCCTACAAATCCCCTCCTAAGGACAACCTCTTTCCCAACCATTGGAAAATCCAGCTCTAGATGTCTGATCTACACACACGGAGTCAGTTGATAGGGAGTGGAGGGGGATATCACATTTGTTTCTAAATTGATTGAAAGACCAAATGAAGCTGAGTCAGATAAATCCTTTATTTTCTCCACATTCCACTCCTTTTGCTTCGGAGAGCTCCAACGTGCTGGGAGGGGAGATAACGTTTGGCAATAGCAAAGAGGTTCATACAGAAGAAGAAATAGGGAAGTCCACCTCCCAAAAATTACTGTAAAATCTGACTCTCAAAGATAGGCTTGTGAGAATGGAAGGAAGTGGAAAATCATCATGCCAGGAAGGCTCCATTTGCTAGTCAGAGAACAGAAAAGCTGGTCACTACCAGCAGATGTCTCCTGTTTTGTTATCTCTTCCTGCTGAGCTGCCCAATGGGAGGATGAAGCTTCATTCACACCATGGCCTCCCCACTTCCGTATGCTGCCTTCTTTGATAGAACTCACTCATTTTCAGCCCAGATATTTTACGGTGCCGGAGAGTTGGTGAAACCAGTTCCTGCAGCCCCCTGCATGGCCACAGCAAGGGCACAGAAGGTGAGGTCCCAATACAAGCCATGCTCTGGCAGTCCCCAGCGGCTACTAGCAGCTGGTCCTGATTAGAGAAGCCTCCAAGATGCTGTAATCTCTTCTCTAATATTGCTCTAATCAGTGCTAGGGCCAGATTGTAACCTGTTCTCAGATCAAGGAGCTATAATTAATTGGCTACAGTTCCCTGTAGGATCTGGGCACAGCTCAGATCCCTGCCTTTACAGTTTAACTTGAGGCTAACACTTATCTGAGTCTAATGTTGCTGTAATTAGTTTTTCCCCAGTGCAAACCAGGACTGTTAATACTGCATGTTAAATAGAAAAGACATGAGGACAAAAGTATGTGAATTACTATAAGTTTTGACTACTGTTCAGGCAAGTTTCAGCCGCCTGTTTACTTTGCTATGGTATGAAGGCCCTGCCTCAGTGAGAAACCTATAGAGCTGAGGCCATACATAAATCAAACCTGAGCAATACAGGAAAAGTACAGTATGCATTTCTTCCATAATGGTAACAGTAAATAATCTACTAAGTTAATGGTTCACTGCTGCAACTCAGTTTAAGAGGTGGAAAAAAACCTAGAGATGTTTTATCTATGACCCTTGGCTTAGGTCTGAGATACAGCTTTAACTGAAGAGGCAAAGGTTAACTGTAATAGAAAATATCTGCATTATTAGAGCTTAGGAGCCACATTTTGAATTTTTTTTGTCAAACTGAAGACAATTTCTTTCATTATGGCAACACAATCTTAAAACTATTTGTCAGTGCTTCTTCAGAGTATCATGGGAGAAGACAACAGCTGTAGTTGGAAAGAGAAGACTTGGCAGGGTGGGAGAAGACTTCATATTAACTTGAAAACTATGGGGAGAAGCAATTGTCAGCAGAGCTCTCCCTGATGGGAGAAACATCTTTTTAGATAGAGCTAAACAGAGTAAAATATATGGCACCAAAGTCATACCTAGTCACAGCTTTTGCTATTGGCTCAGTATTATCCTACCAGGTAAAGAAGCAAAATGCAAAAAACACCCATTAGGCAAATAGTGGGAACCCTTCAGAGAAAAGTTGCCTTCAGGTAGCATGTAAATGTATAGGAGAAAGGATCACAGTGCCTCAGCCTGGGGGCCAGCCTTTCCAAGTGCAGCCGAGGAAAAACACATTTTCCAGCTGAAAATCTAACAAACACAGCATAAGACTGGAGGGTACTGCCATCACTTTGTTTGACTGACAGCTGCTAATACCTGGGGACTTGGTGAGGGAAAGAGAAATTCACTCCTGGCAACTACAAAATAGCAAGCCCCTGCTCTTGACTTGGTACAAGGTACCAATACTGGACTGGTCACCTTGACCAGAAGTAGTGTGAAATAAATTGACAGTGAGGGCAGTGTGAGACACTGACAAGCCAAAAAAACAAAAGAACAACAACAAAAAAATAAAGCAGTCAGTCTCCACTGAGAGGAATTTTCCTGTGGCTTTTCTAGCATTGTCTTTTGGAAAACACGGGTTTTGCTACCCTTTCAACTTCTGGAGTTCTCACAAAACCTCTAAACCAGGTCTTTATTTATAATAGGAATTTTGAAACTATTTTTTGCATTCTTTTAGGCTCATTCAATTCTTGACCTCAATTACATTGAATAATGTGGTTATGACTAACATAAATATAGTTCCGTTATAAATCAGGACATGTTTGCCTCGAGACAGCCCTTTTTATTCCCTATGCTCATGTTCTGCAGCTGTCCAAATACATCCCCACACTCCCTGGAACCTGCAGCACAGTCTCTCTGCCACAGCTGGTGGGGGCAGAGGTGATGGGCTGCAGGCTCCCCTCCCTTTGTGTCCAGCCAGCAAGCCAATGCATGCTCCAGTCTACACTGTAATACTGAAAGAATATCATGTTCCTGTGAGGGATATTCGATCTTCCTACCAGGGATGAGGGCCATCCATGTCAGTTTGATAAAGATTCAGTAGCTGGCTGGTTGGTTCCCTGAGGCACAGTTCAATCTTGGCTTAACTGGAGCAAACATCTTACTGCATCTCTACGCAGAGAACAAACGATTCCAGGAATGCAACTATAACTGCATATACAAGGCTTTTCACTTTGAGGATTATTAAAAAGACAGCAATTGTCATCAGATATTAGTGATACCCCATTTGATTAGAACAGGAATTAAAATCTTTACTGGTATTATCTGCTGGTGAATGCTGATCTTAACTGTCATGCTGCTCTGGTACGTCAGGTATCATATTAACTCCAGGACAGATAGGGGAATTAGGAGCCCAGCAAAGCGCTTCCATGATCCCCACCAAACAGAAGACTTGGGGAATATTTTGCATTGAATGATATAATAGCAGAGGCAGAAAACTGATGGAGAAAAAAGGTCTCACCTGCCTTTACAGAACTAATTTCTCACCATGTCCTTTGTAATTTTTTTTCCATCTTCACCTCCTACTGCCAGCTTACCAAAATGAACCCCTGCGTTGTGCCCTAACAAGAGGATCAGTTTTGCTTCTAACATTTGCAGACTCCACTGGAATTCAAAAGGCGAGAAGTGCTTCCAGGACAAAAACCCTATTCTTGGGAGATTCTCACCACCAGTTCAGTGGAAGTCACACTGGATAAGCACTGACAAGCTTAATAAAACAGTGGGGTTCAACATCTACCTGCAAATATATGCCAGTTCAGGACCTAGTTCCTTGAAAGTATATTCATGTATCAACTGCTCAAGTCAGTTACCTGGTAGAACATCCTGAATGTTATCACTGAACATACGAAGGAAAAGATGGTTATCAGGGGGAGTCAACATGGATTCACTAAGGGGAAATCCTGTTTGACCAACCTGATAGCCTTCTATGAGTACATAACTGGCTGGCTAGATGAGGGGAGAGCAGCGGATGTCATCTACCTTGACTTCAGCAAGTCTTCCACAACATCCTCATCAGAAAGCTCAGGCAGTGTGGCTTGGATAAGTGGATGGTGAGGTGGATCAAGAGCTCGCTGAATGACAGAGCCCAGAGGGTGGTGATCAATGGCACAAAATCGAGTTGGAGGCCCGTGGCCGGTGGAGTTCCTCAGGGATCCGTTCTGGGGCTAGTCTTGTTCAACATCTTCATCAACAACCTGGATGAGGGGACAGAGTGTACCCTCAGCAAGTTACCTGATAACATCAAACTGGGAGGACTGGCTGATTCACCAGAGGCTGTGCTGCCATTCAGCAGGATCTCGACTGGCTTGA
>WBNH01012383.1:59599-132735 GCA_013401255.1 Urocolius indicus | reverse complement strand
GGATCTTATTAACATTTACAAATATCTAAATGGTGGGTATCAGGAGGTTGGGGCATCCCTTTTTTCTATAGTAGGACAAAGGGTAATGGGATGAAGCTTTAACACAAAAAGTTCCACTTAAATATAAGAAAAACCTATTTCACTGTGAGCGTGACGGAGCTGTGGCCCAGGCTGCCCAGAGGAGTTGTGGAGTCTCCTTCCTTGGAGGTCTTCAAGACCTGCCTGGACATGTTCCTATGCGACCTGATCTAGGTCAACCTGCTTCTGCAGGGGGGTTGGACTAGATGATCTCTAAAGGTTCCTTTCAACCCTGCCATTCTATGATTCTATGAAGTGCTGGAGCATGTCCAGAGACTTTAGCTAAAGCTCAACAATTATGAAGTTCTTCACCATAAAATCTCCACTTGCCTTGACCTATCACTGTATAGTATTTATGACTCTTTTCTGTATATTCTCTGTTCACAGATGTTGAACTTCGAGATTGTTTACTCAGGAGCAGATTCTGATTCATTAACACAGAAGAGGAGCTATTCTATGAATAGTACCACTGAGACTGACTGGACTTTCAGCTTTACTGCCCAACTCTATACCCTCTCCCATCAAAAGGTTAACTGGGAGTAAAATACTAGGAGACTATTTTTGTCCACTGGGGTTTTATTTCAAAATGCCTCCATGCTTTCAGAACATTGAGTTTAGTAAGTTCATCCATTAGAGCGCAGTACATTGGCATGAAGTGAAAGTTTGCAGCTACACGTGATCCCGGAAACTCTGCAATAGACACTGAAGTGCAGTATCATAGTTTTGCAATGAGATTCACATTCTAAAAAAGAACTGAGATAAACTGAGAAACAGTTCTCCTACAATATGGCAAAGAACAAGAATTTATAAGAAGTTTGCATAAACCTGCTTCCCAATTTGTTGGTCGTTACCCTTGGCTTAGCTGTGGGGAAAAGTTAAAGTGAAATGAGAAATCTTTGGGCACTTTGTAGGAAGTTACACTGATGAAGTTGTTATCATTAGAGTGGAAACCACATCTTGGTACCTTGGAAGTCTGCACACTTTCACAGTGCTAAACCCTAGTTCAGTGCATTGTATCGAAATGCAACGCTCTGACATCGAGGCAACATCATGGTAGCTTCATGCTGCACTAAGCAAGGGCTACTGCTGCTGCAAGAGGTAGGTCTGACCTTGTGCAAGCAGAAATCCTTGTGTGACTGCACAGGGAGACAGATCTGGGAACAGATCCACATGAAAATCCACCCAATTCCATAAGCACCGGTACTGAACACAGCTAGGGCAATATAGCCAGGGAGACACCTTTCTCAAGAGGAGCCCACACCTAGATTAGCACAAGGCAGTCATGATGCTGCAGGCTAAGAGGCTCTGCTGTCACACTAATCTCATGAAGTCACTGGGAATGAGATGACAGGACAGGTGCTGAGTGGATATCCACACCACATATATCTGATGTGCAAGGGTTCAAATGGAAAAATAGGTTGCTCTTATATGCCATTGTGAAATTCTCCTGAGTGTTTCATAAACAAACATTTGCATCTTGGACACCTTTTAACATTTCTTCAGACACCCATGTTGAGCAAACTGGATACATATGTTTTCTTTGTAAAGTTTCCAAACATAGTTGCCGCAACTCTTACTTCTATGTCATTGGGAATATAAGCTAGGTAAAAGCTCAAGACAGGGCCCTTTGGGTAAAAGAATATTGCAAATTATTTATCCAAAGGATCTAGTATAATGCAATTTAACATTTTGCAATGGCAGGCATTTAACATGTATCAATACTTCAATATTGATCATGTATGTCTGTCATAGCACACACAAAGGATGAGCAGAACCTATGCAACTCGCTGCCAGGTTGCTGCACTCTGGCCCTGTAACCTGTGCACGTCACACTGAGTGCAGGGACACAGTAACACCTGCTGCCCTCTCAGCACCCCAGAGCCCCACTCATGCACAGCAGTGGGCAGAGAGCCTCACTTCTCACCGGTACCTGTCACACAAGCACCACGGGAACGACCAAAATTTTTGGTGAGCAGAAGGGACTTCGGCTCAGTGCAGGACTGCGTTCAAGACAGAGGGTTTATGTGGTGCCCTTTACTAGAAATGGGAGAGCCTTTGTACAGTTCATACTGTGAGGGCCACAGAATTGTCTCATTCCTAACTTTCACACTTAGTTCCTCATCTTTTGATCCAAAGGGCCTTTGAAGACAGGCCAGAGCAGTAGTTCCATGATCCTAGGTCACTGCTATCCATATACATGCTACGATTCAGGTTATCCAGAGTAATAATACTATTAGCTTAAGCGATGGCAAACTGGTGCATAAACCCAAGCTGGAAAATAATGTGGAGGTTGCACAGTGCTCGGCAGTTGGAACACCAGCCTTGGATCAGCTACAGAGGTGTAAATCCTGCTTCAGTGAGCTTAAAGAGAGTCATATAGGAAGATTTATCCCCAGGATTGTCTCTTGCAGGACATACCTTGCAAGAGCAGATTAAATCTGCAAGTAGAAACTGTATGTTGCTTTTTTTTCCCACCTCCTTGGAATAATTTTACTGAGACCGTGCCAAACCCTCCTTTCTGTATCCAGCAGTGCGATTCTGTAACTACTCATTTAAAGTCAGCAGTTAGCTATGGCCTTACACCCACCTACAAAGCAGGATTTGCTCTGTTGTCTTTTTGTTGAAATGTGACTACCCTTCCTTCGTACTCTTCCTTCTCTCGTGCAGATGCTGACCACAAGGAAAACCACAATGATAAAGCTGTTTTCTCTTATTAGTCCATTTTTATAAACAGCTCTGAATGCATGAGCATAGGTCTCCTCTGTGTGTTAAGAAATGAAAATCCCTAATCTGAGTTGAAATCCTAACAGAGAAACTTGTGCTTCTTTAGCTTGAAAGCAGAATGTTACCCAGGTAAAGCTGCATTTGGAAAAAACCTTTGCAAAATAAAGGGGAATTTAAGTGCAAAAATAATGCAGAATCAGCTCCTAATTGTTCCCATACTTATACTATTCTGATTTTTTTTTTCCTGCTCCACTGGAGCATTTTTTGTTTTCATCCCTGTTTTTCTTTATTGAATTATTGACAGTTGGATAAAACATTGCAATGTAGTCAATGTATCTAAAAAATAGGCCTGACTCATTAGGCTGAGTCAATTGAACACATTTTCCAAATTATACTCATACAGTCTAATTTTAAACTACTTTAATGTAATTTTAAAACATTTCAGATTTTGGCAGAAAAAAAAGTCAGTTAGCAATGACAGAGTAAAGATCCAGCTGGCAAGGAAATAGAAAGGAGAAAACAATTTTGAGAAATACATTGTAAATGGCAAAGAACTAAATATTTACTATAATGAAAGCAAATGGATTTTAAATAACCCAGCTAAATTGTTTATGCATTTTTAAAATAAAAATAATTAACCATTTTACAAAAACAAAACCTTCTTAAATGCAATGTACTTACGGAGGCTCTTGAGTCAAAAAGCTTTCTACTGCTCTGGCTTATAGAAGCAGCATACACAAAAGAAATTCTTCCCTCTGAAAACACATACTAACAAATGTTGTGTTTTGTTCTCACATTGCTCTGTAAAAATTGCTAGCTAGTAGCTTGCTTAGATACAAATAACTAATTATTATCTGTCTTAAATAGAGAAGGGGAAAAAAAAAAAAAGAGACCCAAGAATATAGCTATCCTTCACCTGCCATCGTCACAGGCAGTATTTTCAAAGCATTGTCAGACGAGCTGGCCTTACTGAAAGGAAAAGAATCGATGCTTCCAGAGATACTCTTAACAGAAAGAGTAATAAGTAATTCTCAGGAAAGGTTTTGTGGTTTTTTTTCCTCTGAAAAGCAGAAATTAAGAACAATTATGATCTCGCTACTCGATCTTTCCATAGAAAGGTACAGTAACTGAGATGAAAAGAAGAAAGGTTGAAAAGCAAGATATGTTCAACTGAAAATTTAAAATTTGACCAGAACGTAAACAAAACATGTCTCAAATGTAGTCAAATGTCCTGGATAGGCTACATCTCCTATCACGTCTCCTATCTCTGTCTGGCCATTTTGTCTGCTGGCCATTTGAGGTGAAGCCTCATGCTCACCCCATCAGTCTTTCCTCTTTATTAGTTTCTTAGCACATTATCAGATACCTCCACTTGTAGCCACCCTGCTACCGATGAAGAGGGTAAAAAGCCACAGATTTGCTCGGAGACCTCATGATCACATGATGCTGAGATAGTGTAGAACTAATCTGGGAGGTGCCTCTCACCAGAGAATCCTTTGGTTAGTTGCTGCTGACAAGTGTCTATCTCACCTTTTCTTTCCTCAAGGCTGTTTGCCCCAGCCATCACTATCCAACCCAACACATGTTCTGCCACAAAATTTTTGCATAATTTCTGCCCAGTTCCCAGCACAGTGGAGTTCCAGGTGCTGCCTCCAATAGTGCAAATGATAAATGGCTTCTGGAACAAGCACAAACTCAACTTCAGCTGCACAAAATAAAAATGGTACCGGGATAAGGGGTTAGTTATTAAAATTTGCTCCAATTTCAATAAGTCACTCAGAAAATAACGATGGTGTGCACAATAAAAAAAAAACAGTGAAAAAAACGAATCAAAGGGTTAGAAATACAGCATTATAATGGTCAAGATATTTATGTTGCTTGCTTGGGTTTTTTGTCTTCATGATTCTGTCAAAACCAACCTAAAACCACAGCATTTAATTTTTCAAGTGTTATTTGCCCAAGGCAAGGCAAATTTTTGCACCTACACACGTGGGTTTTTTCCAGGCATGTATGTGGCTGTTGTGAGTGCTATTATCCTTCATTAAAAGTGATAGATCTTCAAGATAAATAGACACGGGTTACCATTCGCCAGCTGAGTCTGGATCTATTACGTAAGTAGTTGCTCAGTTTCTCTAGTTCAGCTTTATAAACATCAAGTTATATGTGCTTTCTCAATGTCTCTCATCACATTATAATTTCTTTTCTCTTTACCTGGCATCTCTTACAATTTTTCAGAAACAAAAACAGTTTCTCTTACTAAATAATAACCAAGCACTGAAAATAAATACATTAAGCTGTGGAGTGTTAGCTTAGCAAAATCAAATCTAGTTCCAAACTAGAAAGATTCTCCTTAGAAAATACTCCATATGTAATTACAAGCAAGTTTGTTTTTTCAGTAAAGATAATGCAGAATTTCCCTCTGTTGTGCAAAAAATCAGAAGTCACATATTGAGAAAGTTTTTCTGAAATGATGACAGATTGTCTAGATATAACAAAATGCCTGGATATACTAGGATGAAACAGTTGGTTAGGTTCTTTTTAGAACAAACCACATTATTGGACATTCAATAAACTTACTCAAAGATCAGATTTTCACATGGTAGTAACGCTATTTGTCCAACAAGCTTGCTTTTAGCTTCCATATACAGCTAACCTCTTAACCAGGTCCTTAATATCACTTGTTGGATAGCCCGAAAGGTTCAAACAAAGCTACTTAAATGGCCACTTAAGTATGCTTGTGTCTCAAAATACTTCAGATAGTTTCCATCTCTATGAATGAAATCAATGCAGAGAAAGGGGACAGGAAAGAAGCCATAAGGAATAGTTATCTTATTTACAGTGTAGAAAAGGTGCTCTAGTTCTTCTATTTATCCACATACTAAATGCTCTGGGGACAACTGCTCCATAAATGTTTGGTATTTGGGTGTAATGATGTCCATGCGTAGTAGGCAAGTGGATGACTGCTTTTGCTTGTACACTCATCCACACTGTCCAAAGCACATAATTCTCATGTACAATGGCCCAATCTGCCTCCAGATATTCATTTCCAAAGCCATGGCAAAAGTCTGCTTCTCAGACCCCTGGACAAGTTTGCCACATAGGGAATTAGGGCTGTCGGGAAAAAAGTTATTCCATTTCATGCAAAATAATTTCACTGTTTGAAATTTGGCCTCAGCACAATACAAAATAAAATCAACCTCTCTTAAATATCCTGTGAGACGAAGCCCTACACCCCCAAGTCAATAGTCAGCTGTAAGAGCATTCATTGATCTGTGGCAGACTGAGGTTCAAGTCCCCACTCTGAACCAGGAAAACATTGACTTGAATCTGGATCTCCCACATCTCGGATGAGTGTCCTAACCACTAAGCTTGGGTGGAGCTCTTCCTCTTGCTTTACCCCACCCTGGAGCTGATGACATTTTTACTGGAACAGATGTATTTGTGGGGGAAAAAAAAGGAGGGTGAGGGGAACCCAAAACTCAGAAACGACACTGATAAGAAAAATCACTTCTGGATATTTAGAACCTGCCAGAATCTAGATTTATTCATCCATCTTGAAAATGGCTAAAAACATTATGCTTACCCTTTTTGAAAGACTCCATTAGCAAATACAAGACAGGCCTGTTCTGCAGTAGGGCAACTGGATCTGTCAAGTGAAACGGGGAAATACACCCATTGCTCATTCCAGAGTGCTCTGCAGGACTTACCAAGCAGCAGCCAGAGCAGGAGGACAAAAGAAGAGATGGTGCCAAAGGTTTCAACAGAATATAGACTGTCCCAACGCTCTTCCAGTCACAGAAAAGAGACTGTAGGAGCAAGGAGGGTATGTGTGGAGGTTCCCTTGAGTATCTCTGAGGCATGAAGAGCAGGGTAAAGGGTACATTGTATCTCCTCTCTTTTCTGCCAGTTCCTTGAAGAGCAGTACCAACTGAGCCCAGTGAGGTAGGTTGGAGGCATTTCAGATGAGGATGTCAAGTACTTAGGCTGGTGAATTAACCCAGGGTACTCATACCCAGACAACAGCGATATCCTATTATTTTTCAGGGCAGACCTTGAGGCTGCTGAATATGGTCCTGCTCTTGTTTTTGTACCACAAACTCCCTGAGAAAGCTGCTGGGAAAACCAGCACCAGTTCCAACAAAGCTGTCTGCTTTTCTGTTTAGCAAGTATGAAACATAACTGAGTTATACCAGTTTTGTGGGGGAAGGAATTAAAAAACTGCCTAACAAACTGCCATGGATTTCACTAGGGGCCAACCCAGCCTTCCCTTGGTGAAGTCCTCACTGAACTGCCTTGCTTAGGGCTCAGCGACACAGCATACTCTATTGCATTATTCTGTTCATTATTTCCTTTTCCTGATGGGTCTCCTAAGTCTTTCATAGATTTTATACACATAGTATTAAAAGCTCACTGGTTTATGTACTCATAGGTCAAAGAAAAAGATGCACTAATTTTCCCAGAAGTTATCTCTACTTTTGTATTCGTTTCATTTTGGTTTTGTAATATAAAAGCCTTTTGCATGAAATATGGGATTCTCTTCAATTATTAACTGTTATCTGGTAACTTATTATACAAGATAAAATTAAATGACTGTTTAACCTTGGGCCATACACCAGCAGTAGTTATATTGTGTGACACTATTTCAAACTGAACACCCTTGTACCTTGGGAAATCTTTGGGAGTTTAATTTTTTACAATTGTATAGTATTTCTGTTCAGGAAAGAGATAGCTAAATGCAAAATACATTTCTCTGGCTCTATTGGTGCTTGAATTTGATCCTAATAGTCCTAAGTTCTCAAGTGCTTTACCAGTTCTGTGAATGTCAAGAAAGACAGCAGGTGTGCATTAATATTTGTTTAGGTGGAAACTCTTTTCAGTTGTTATCCACTCGAAGCAACAGATGCAGTGAGAGACAGAAGAATCACAATCTCCATTGTTCCAGACACCCAATTTCTTTTCACTTCATGGAAATTAACAGTCTCAGTAGGGAAGCCAAACAACATAGACAAAGTTACATGGAAAGAAAAAGAAGTTATCTTCTAACACAAAGATAGTTAGAGAAATTCATAAAACTGATTATCTCACAAATACTGAAGAACACAGACAAGCCTATCAGTCAGGGCTCCCAGGCAGCACATCAGCTTATGCTGACAAAATCACTTTCCTGTTTGGCTGCAACCTTTTTTATTTTCCCTATTTTCTATTGATACAGTCCCCTCAGTGCTTCCTGTTTGTACAGTACCATTGCTGGTTCAAGATCAACAAGTTACAGGCAGATCTGGAACTGGTCATTTCATTAGAGACATATGAAAAACATTACTGGATCAAACCAGGGTCTTGTACCCAGGCTTCAGCAGAGGTGAGTTACATACAGTGGTATTTCCCCAGTACAGCCTCTCAGCCTACAGTAACTACTCCAGTTTCCTAACCATAAGCAGTGTCCTATCCTTCTGCTTAACAGCCTTCGATGGATTTTCCCTAGATAAATGTGTCTTATATTTTTTTTAAACCTGTCAGCTTTTAGCAATCCACCACAATTCATATAAATGGGTTTCATACCGTACTAAACTTCTCTATGTTTACTTTGATCATCCCTCTTCATAATTACTTCAATGTCACATTCTGCAATACTGACTAGTGTACCCTAATCACCTCCACAGGCCACTTGGGACCTCGATTGCCTCTTGCTCAACCAGGCTGCCAATTCCTAGTCACTTTGGTTCTCCTGTACATAGAAACCATTCTCTGCTTTCATTTGCCTGCAGCTGTTCTGTCCTTCCTGGCATGAAATACTGCACAGTGTTCAAAATGTGGATGTACCAAGGATTTACTCAGCGATACAGTAGTATATTCTGAGATATATACATAATCCTCTCCCCTAAATATGAATACTTCACTTACTTTAGCTGCTCCTGAAGCCAGCATTGTTACAAGAAATATTTAGCAAAACCTCCAAATCCCTATCCGAGTGCTAGTTTCTAGCTCAGAATCAATGAAGTTGATGTGTTTTTCCTATGCATTGCTACACACTGAGGTCAAAAAGGCTCTGCTAGTATACTGTAGTACAGTATGCATCACATGAAGATCTGGCATCAGATATCGTAAGTATTTCAAAGTCTCTGTGTGATCCAGTTCAGTTTGTTAATCTGAAACGTCAATTCAAGTCTTCTCTCAGCTTCTAAGGTTCCTCCCAGAGGGCTGTTCAAGTCTTACACTACATTGTCCTCTGTACTTCATAAAAGGCTGGGGAATCTAGATTAATATTCAAGCTGTTGGAACAGGCAAGAGGTCTTTTCTTAGCTCTTTAAGTGAAGCATCCATCCATCTCCCAAAAGATGTTTAACTGCTAACACATCTGCATTTCACAGTGGTCTTGAGAGAACCCATCAGATAAAAAACGCTATACTAGTTTGTATATCTAATATTGAGGTAAGAGCCTTTCCAAATAGCTGATTTTCTTACTGTAATACTAACCCTTTTCCATACTTTCCCACTCAGCCACTTCCCAGATTATAGGTATGCTTCATTTTTCAAAATTTCTCGCAGATGATAACACAAGGGAAAAAAAATGCAATAAACATGACAGACATTCTATTGTGTTTAACCCTTAATTTTACCTACCTCTGACCAAAATACTTAATTGTAAAGACATCATTAGATTCACTGTGTCAAAACCTTCTGTCTTGGCTATACTCCCAACAGAGAGCATTGTCCTTTACTCTACATTTAACACAGGTGATGGAAAAGGATTCTAGTCAGTTCTATTCCCTAAACCACAGAAGCTGTCCTTCCACAATAATCTCTTTATCAAAACACCAGATTGTTTTCTTGCTTAATATGACAGACATAATAAAACACTAGGAGCTTTGAGTTTCTTTCCAAAGTTCACAAGGTATGTTGGCTTGTACATACATGCTTTAATGACAAGAGCTGAAACACACTAAGAAAATATTCTGCAGCATTGAAAGTGATCCAGGATGAGCAATATGATATTCAGCTTTACTAATTAGTGCAGAACATAGTTACTAAATTACCAATATCATTAACACATTGCATGCAACTTTGCATAATAGACTGTAAACTAACCACATTGTAATGCCTGAGAACAGATAAGAACATTTGGGAGATGAGGCTCCCAAAGAAAATTTCCTTAGTCATAACAGATTCCAACTCTTCTGTTTTCCCTCCCCTATCATATATATATTTTTTTAAGCAGATGAACTATTGGACATGGATCTTTAATGGGTTGGGTTTTTTTTCCAAACAATTAGAGAATCTGATATGAATCTGTTCAAAGCTGAGTGAGTTTTCTGGATAAAGCATTAAAATCCAGGTCACACTCAGTCACTAATCATCTTTGTATATGCAAAACTCCACATCACATAGATAAGTAAAGATAAAAGCCTGACAGATTCCCAGTCATCTTTTGTATCACATTACTTATTTCAACCAAATTTGAAAAGAAAAGATATATAACCAAAAGAAAGAGAATGCAGTTAAATTCAGGAATATCAAGAGTTCTTTAGCTGACAGCAAAACAAAGGCTCTGCCTGGTACAGTCTCCTATCTGGTGCCTGCACCATCAAAGTTGTCCCAGTAATCCTCAACTTATAAATCGCCAAAAATCCTTGCAGGACTAACAGCCCTTGAATGATTTAGCCTCACTAGAACGTGCCCAAGTTCCCATCCACACACAAGCAAATCTAGGCTAAGACAAGCACACACTTCAGCAAGATTTCTGCTTAAAGCACCTTAATACTTAAATCAAGCAGCTCTTATAGGGTTACCAAAGGGACCAAACCACAAATCCAGCTAAGATCAGGGCTGGCAGTGCAGTATCGATGTACTCTAAAACACACCTTGTGGGAAGTGCCCCCTCCTCCTGGAGTTTGGCAAACATGGTGCATCTAGAACATCTTTCACATCAGCATATACAACCTGAGGCAAAAACTGGGAGTCACCCACTTTCTCAGTTCTAATCAGATGCCAGAAAGCACTGGCTGAAAGATTTTTTGTCTCTTCCTACCTCCTTCATTTCTCTCTCTGTCCCACACACTTTGCTTAGGATGGTACTTTGTGATTTGCCTGCAGCAAGATCTCTTCCTGACCAGTCTAAGACATGGAGTCTTTTTAGTGCGGTGCCCTTTTCCAAATCCTCTTGCACATAATTAATTGATATTTAAATACAGTCAGTTGGAGTTGAGTATGTTGTCTGTAAACAATGTGAAGGGAGTGAGAGACAGTCAAGCCAAACAACTTGACATTCTGCCAGCCCATCAGGCATCTGAAAGGAGTTTTCAATTTCACATCAACATTTTTGTTCCAAGAAAAAAAGAGAACTTGCACTCTATTTAAAAGCTGTTACAGTTCTATACACTGCCTGAAAAGGGGCATACTTCTCCTAAATTCCTCACATTTTACAAAAGAGGCAACCTATTGACAAAAATTAGGAGCTAGGATGCTCTTACATCTCTATTCATCAACTCTTTCTGTCAAAAGGCTTTATATATTTAAGCACCCTGGAAAAAGTTTCAAACCCACCCTTTAACCTGGTATAAAATACACTGCTAAGTTACTGTGTAAGTTTCAGCATTTAATATCATGCCACTCTTCTCACTTTTTATGCTGGACCTCTCATCCCTGTAAATTATGGTTTTAAGAAATACATTTGTTTACCAAATTTAACAACTCTCCAAGGGTGATTTTTGCCTATGCTAATAAACTGGAAACACACATGTTGCTAAAAAGTAATACTATCTCCATTTCATTTCTCCCACTGAAATTTTTCAAGTCTGTGCCAAGCTAGGTAAAACTACTGGGTTCCTGGTGATTTTTATGCAAGACAAATATACAGATCTTTTCAAAATTGAGAAATACACAAACATCTGGAGAACTCCTTGGTTCTGTGTCTTCCCCCTCTGCACATTTTCCCTTTTCATCGGTTCTTGTAGTTGATCAAATATCCTAAAATATATTCTCAACTTTTAAGCAAAATAATCAGAGTTTAAACAAAAAACCCTTCCAAATATTGTCTCAATAACACTATTCCAGTTTCCTAATGTGTTTTATCATCAGCAGATGTCTTCATAGGTTAACAGCCATAAGAATTTTGTGCTGGTTCTCCTTGCTGGCCAGACATTATCTGAACATTCAAAGCCACATAGTCTTCAGCACAATCTTGAACCTGAGTTGATAAGCCTATGATATATTAGTTCGGGCTTATTGCTGTGCTAATGTGTTTGTACTCACATCCAGTCAGGTCAGAGTAAAAGCAGAAGAGCATGTGAGCCTTTCTTCTGTTAGACATATCCATTGCATTCTACATCAGTACCTGTAACCTGCAGGCAACTATGCAATGAGATAGAAACAATACCTGTCAAAACACAGACTGAACATTCAGCATCCACAAATACTCCTATTGAAATAAAAAAAAGGCTATGAACATGTAAGATTGGCTCATCTTCAAGGGTACAGTTAATCCAGGTACACACAGCATGTGCAACGCTATTCCACAGTCCCTATAGTGCTCACTTTAAAAATATTCTTAGATGGTTTTTGCAGAGTTTGAAAGTGCTCCAGGTACTCCACTCAGCAGCTTAGAAATGTTATCATCTCAGTGCGGCATATACTATATAGAAAGCAGCTGGGTTTTGAAATAGATTCTCCTAATCTTTCACACTCTCCCTTCCCAACCCTTCTTTCCCAAGAACTCACAAATATTTCTTCACAACTGAGTCTCCCCCATCTCAACCAGCCACATCTCCCACCTTTAAAAGAAATACACTTCTACATGTTCTATAGATTACAGTCCTTGCATAGTCTGTCCTAAGTTGTCTTCTACATTGAAAATGCATTTTCTCAGGAGCCATTAAGTATGATAAATTGCTTAGTGTTCATATGTGTAACATGCTCAGTTAAGATGCTAGAGAATCTAGAACCTGTGTGCTTAATCCTGTAAGGTTTTGGCTACAGTGCAAGTCACCTACAGCAGGCCTACAATAACATAGAGATGATCTACAAGTATTTGATGAGCTCAAGAAAAAGCCTGCAAATGCCATCCTAACATAGGTCAGGTATTTTCCTTAAAAATTAAAAAGGAATTGGGAAAAACATGTCTGCTTTAAATAACTGTTCCCATGAGGAAAGTTGAGCTGCAGGATTGTAGTGATGCCATTGGTGATATGAACATTGCTGATGTGAAGCCTGCTGTCCTTCTAGAACACCAGGTACAGCAAGTAGGTGAAATTTGGCTGCTGGTTTGAGCATTACTGAGTATGGTATTGAGCATTAGCTCTTTTTAAGAGGATGGGGTATGCTTGAATGTTTTTCATAAAAGGTAACAGGCTACCCAGAGAGGTTGTGGAATATCTGTCCTCAGATATATTAAAAGTACATCTGGGAAATCAACTCTAGGTCATGCTGTTTGAGCGGAGGGTTTGTATAAGGTGACTTCCACAGGTTGCTTTCTACTGCAACCATTCTGTGATTCTGGAATGACTTGGCTCCTTTTCAGAGACATGAAGATAATATGCAGACGCTACTTCAGAGCATAAAGTGACAAATCACAACACACAGTGCAGATTTTGCCACACTTGAGAAGTGGCACTTAAGAAAGCAGCATGCTACTCCCTCATCAGTTCCCTTTAGCCGTCAGTCAGTGCTGATCCTTGATGCTCAAGTTGCCTATCTGGCACTTTCCCATGGTGCCACTAACATAGGTGACCCTCTGCCAAAAAAGGCTCAGTGCACAACAAAGTCCCTTACAGCACACCAGCTCATCTTCCTCCTCCCCTGGCGGGATAGCAGAAGGAGCAAAAGAGATGCATAGGTTGATCTGTCCAATTAAAGATCTACCTTGCACCAAGGGACCCTAGGCTGGTAGCTCCCAGCCAAGTTAATTTAAACTGCAATATTTGAATCTCACAAGGGAACCACAGTCAAACTAAGACTCAAATCTCTCATTTTTGGAGAAGTTTTAAAATGCAGGCAAAATTGACAGGTGTGAGGAAAATATTTGGGCAGAAACAGAACAGAGCCAGATCTTCCTAGATGTACATCCAAGGCACTATCAGAACTAACTTCCTGGGCAGACTTTCTGCACCGTTTTGCCACTCTGATGTTCTGTTTGCCAAAGAGCTAAAGGACTGAAAAACATGTTCTGCATCATTCCCCAAATCATGGGCTACAACAGCATCAATGCAACAATGCATCCTCAGCCCTGGTTTATCCACCTCATTTTACAGGATGAAGCCCTTTCCTTTTATTGGCTGCATTCAGTTACTAAACAGAAGGAATCATTAATCTGAGATTACAGAGAGTTTTTTCTACGGAGAAATTCTACAGCATTTTTTGTCTCTCTCTGGCTAAGGCACTTTCCCCGTTACAATTACACTGTTGTAGTTATATTAGAAGTACTCCTTCCTCCCTGTGGTCATCTTTATTCCAGAATAAGGATAGGGGTTTATGTTTTAACTACTTCCAACTTCTACATGGGATAAATAAACAAACAAAGAAAAAAACATTCGTGTATCAGAGTAACAGTGCCCAGAAACAAGGCAAGTTCCACATCACTCCCTTAGTTTTTTTGCAGACTAGGTTTCACCTGAACATGATTCGCTTGTAGATGAGCCCCTTGCTGCTGTTGCATCACACAGTTTTCCCCAATTGCTGAAAAAACATCCCCACAGGAATTAGGTCCATCCAATGCACACTCAGTGGGGCCCTGTGCTTAATTTGGAGGGGCTATTATTCCCTCAGCAACCCTCCTCACATCACAAATGTCTTTCTTCAGAAACTGCCCTGTCATAGTTACAGTAAAGAGCAAATACTATTCAGTTCTCAAGATGAAGCTACTGTGGAATGGCTGGAGCCGATCTGCACTTGCCAAGGCTACTGAGGTTTCAGCATGTCCTAGAGAAAGACACTGCAAGCAGTCTGTTCACTGCCTGCAGACAGGAAGCTACCGAGAAGCTCTACCTGGACTAACGCGACAGCAGTAGCAGTGTACAACCCTTCAGAGGTGTTCATCTTGAGGCCATTGAGTTAGGGTGCCTTGTTCTCTTATGGTAACAGGACAGTAATACAGAGGCAATTACATGGATAAAACAGCTTATGGACCAAATCAACTGTATTTGCACACCGTTGTGACTGTCCACATAAAGCAAGGCTATAGATGACTATCGGTGAAGCGCTACGTGGACAGCTGAGAGTCTGCTTCACCCAGCTGACTCCAAACTAATTTTATAAATTGCTTTCCAAAGGCACTATCATCCTCCTCCTGCCACCACCACAGAAAGCATTGAGGTCACAGCCAGTATAGGAAAGTAGAGGCAGCTGCAACCAAACTTGAGCTGAAAGGATTGAGCTACAACTTCCCCTCACAATACCATGTGGAAGTTGAAGGTCCAAAAGGTAGCTCAGATGCCTTGCCATAACCTGGGAGGGGCTGGGATAGTTGCAGAGGTGATGCGCTCAGCTCCCTGGAGGGAAGGTGTGCCTGGAATCACTCATCAAGAAGTTCCAAACCAATTAAGAAGAGACGCTCACAGGCTACGTAGTACTTTCCTTTTTTATTTTTTCCCCTCAGAGGAAATTGCTGGGCCTTGCTATCAATGAACTCATAGCTCTTTTCCAGAATCACATGCAGGAGTTGATATTGGGAAAAAAATCCCCCCTCAGATTTCCCCTGAACCTTTATCACTGGTAAAAGACCATCCCACAGTTCTTGTCCACAGATGACTCCAAAATTATCTGATCTGAGTAAAACTTCTTAAGCGAAACTTTTCCCAGCACAAAACATCATTTCACTGAAAAAAATCCTTTTCTCTAGTGTCATATTGTATTTGTTAACATTTAGCAAAGGGAACTCTCAAAGCAATTTTTATCTGCATGAATTTTTAAATTTCACTCCAAACAAAATTTCTCGTACAGCAGATGCCCTGCTTTTGCAATTTTTATTTTTTTTTTTAGATAGGAAGGACATCCAAAAAAATCTCAACTTTCTAATAGTTACCAAAAGTATCACTTACTAGTTTGAACTTGTTATGGGAAAAACACAACACTGTGACCGTGTTTGGTTTATGTTACAAGTTAATATGCTATTAAAATGTTTAGGTCTTATTATGCACTTGAAAAATGTTAGCGCTTAATGTGCTCTGATGAGGGCTTAACAAGCCCTTTAAAAAGTTACAATGTTAAACCACCAAATCACATTGTCTCTAAGGAATAAGAGGCTTAAAAAAAATCTTCTGTTCTTCACAACCTAACCCTTACATTAATAAAAACAAAATCCAGTCATAATGAGTTTATATCATATATCAGAATGTTTTGACATCCTTAATGACTGGGAGTTAAAAAGTTGGCTTAACTCTGTGTGCTAGTGTGTGCTTGTTTGAGAGTAGGAGTTAAGGTTAGTGGTTTTCTGAAAGCCTTAAATAACAGAGATAATGGAGATGAACATTGTGCGTTTTTGCCATAACTGGTGTCTGGAATCCTATTGCCTAATTTAAAGGGCCAGTTATGTGACTGTGAATAATTGAGAAAATATCCATTTAGCCTCATAACTGTGATGCAGTGGGCAGAACACTGAGGTGGTGACACTGCCAGTGAAATCTTGTAAATTCTGGTCAGTACCTGCTGCCAAGCACTAAGGTGCAAATTTTCAAAACAGGTAGGAAAGCATATCCACAGTGTCATGTGGGGAATGACAGCACAGAGTAACGAACCTCAGCCAGAACCTCTGCTACCTCACTCAAACCAAGGAGCATTACATGCCAGTGGCAGTCTTGGAAGTCTGGATTTCCAGTATGAGACCATTGTTAGAGTCACACTCTAATAATTGGGTTTTGTTACTATTCCTCACTTGGAAAAAAACTCCACAGCAAAGACATTTATCACAAACTCCAACGTAACAGGACTAACACTTAACAGAGTACCAAGGTTGGCTTCATGAAACAGATGCACGTGATAAAGTAATTGCAAAGAACATTCTAATTGGAGGAGAAATTGTTCTGGTCAGTACAACAAAGGCTACCTGCAATAGGGGTCAGTGTGTGTCCCCTATCCACAGCTCTGCACAAAACATCATGACAGTAAACACGATAGGTTTGTTTCTTTGTTCTGCTCTTCTAATTCAACTCAGGTAAAGTGTATTTACTTCAGTTTATGTCTGTCTTTCTTGAAAACTATAAATTTGGGAGACATTCAGTCGCAGTAAAACAAAGCTACATGATTTATCAAACTAAATGCAGAGTGTGAACAGGGAATTCTAAAGTAATAGTCACGGAAGGTAGTTCTCAAAGTTGAGATACACTTGCACATCCTATTCATAAATAATTCCAAATAAATAATTCATAAAAATGCTCAATCTTCACGGATAATTAACAGGAAAAGTGGCCTCATTAGCTCAATAAACTTTTTGCTGCAATTAATGCCACAAAGTTTTGAAGAGACATTTTTCACTGATACAGTTTTCAAGAAGACTATTAAAGTATTACTATTTTCCAGTGACATGGGAAGTGTTTTTGAGCAGACTACTGTCACAGCTCAGACCATTTCAAGATGTCAAGAGCACTGATGGCTCCCCATATCATTTTCCCACCACAGATAGCTCAAGGTTATGTTAGCAACTTAACTTACACACACCTCAGTGTTAAAATACCACCCCACTATATTCAAACCCACACTGTTTACTTAACATTCATTAAACTGGATCAAGCTTTCTTGCTAGCTAGCATGACATGGAATATTTCTCTTGCCTTTGGTTTTACTTGTTTACTAACATTAGCCTATTGTGAAACAAATGTGAAAAATGTTCAAAGGCTCAAAAAGTTCTTTTTCTCCTGAACTTTCATGTTCTGATCATTTTAAATATATAGTAAATTGATTTTTTTATTTCCCGTATTAATTTCCTCATCTTTCTTTGTATTAAAGTAACTAACACAGAAAAATTATTCCATCTGTTCTGCACTCAGTTGTTTATGCCTTCAGAGATGCTGAGCCCTTTGCAGAGAGCAAACAGTGCTTCAGATCAACTCTTCCCAGTCCAAAGTTTCTCCAACCTCAAGCACCCAAAATCACAAGGTTAGATTAAAACTAATTATTATTAATCAAACTTCTCAAGTAAACCAGATACAAAAAAGCCCAGTGCTTTCACTTTCTTTCCATTTTATTTCTAGGGTCTAAACTTCTCTATTGTACACATGGCAGGTTTTCAAAGTCTTCTGCTTAACAATAAGAGCTTAAAACTTCTGTGTGCAAGAGGGAAGACACAGAGAGAAAAGAAGAGGGAGAGAGCAATAGGGGAGAAAGACAGAGAGAGAGTGTGTCTGACAGCCAGTTATGGATTGCTAACTCAGCAGGTATTCCTTGTCTGGGTGGGGACTAGAGTATCAAGATCAGAGATGGGTGCCTGGGCCAGCACCTGACAGAGTGTCCCAACATACGCAGGCAGCAAGGTCTGCCTCATGCTTTCCCACTTTTGGGGGACATGTGGCTGTGGGATGCCCGGAAAAAACAACTCCCCAGGGCAGCCCCCAGGCAGATGTTCTGCACAATTGTCTGCACATTTCCCTTCTATGGACCCATAAAACACGCCAGCCTATCTCTCTTCTTTCTTTTGTGCTCCTCTCTAACTCATTTCAACAAATAGGAATTTGCTTTGTCCGCTGTCAGCCCAGAATGGGTGCTGCAGTGACAGCTGAGCAAGGCAGTAGCTTTACAGGAAGGACTTTGTGAAGAGGCACAGGGTAGGACAGTTTTAGAGGGACTCTGCAAGCTGCTTTCCAGTTTCCTTCACTTGAAGTGGGCTGGTGTAAGCAAACCATTTCACGCATATTTCACTGTGTGCCTGGGACATTAACCAAGGCTGGCAGCAAGCGACAAGCACTGGAGCTTGCAAACACAGGCGCTGCCATACTGCGGAGCATTACTGCCCTGCGTTCATGCACTACAACAGGGAGCAGCATTTACTACAGTGAAGAAACTATTAAATTCAGATCCTGTTAATATTCCTTAATAGGCGAAAGGCAGAAGAGTGGGGAAGGAGAGCAAACAATACGCAACAGAGTTTAAATTATAGTGAAGTACATTAACAATAAATACTCCCCTGTCAAGAATATGTCATGTAATTATATTTACTGCACTGAACAGAGGTAACCAATGTTTTGAGAGAGTGGTTTTGAACTCCCAAGATGATTCTCCTTCGGGGACAGCATATGTGAATAATCAGGCAGACACGGGATATCAGCTGTGAAAAAACCTCCTCCAGCACAGTTGTGATGACTAGAAAGTTAGCTCCCTCTCCTGGATTACACCAGCAAGTTAATGTACATTGCACTGACCTAAACCAGGGCTCTCACATTCTTCAGTATTTTTCCTCTTTTTCTCCATAGTCCTAGAACCTCAATCAAAGGAAATATATGGATCCTGAAGAACTAGAGTGTGCAGAGATAGAGCATATCACCTAAGCAATGACAACAATCTCACTGGCAAATTTACCACAACTGTTAAATTGCCATACAACCACAGGATGCAGAATACACATTAGCAGAGCTCAAGCAGTGTGACCTGCTGTCACAAAGTGTCAGGATCTACAGAAATGTCATTGCAAACCAGACTTCTCTCATGGCTTTGACACTGTCCCTCAGCCTTTCTGCAAGCAAAAGGACCATTGCTGTGAGTAGTAATATAGCCTGGACAGAGTGCATGTAAGGACAGCAGGACTTACAGAATTTGAGAACTAAGGCTAAAACGGACAGAAAGAAGAGATCATAGGAAGAAATTTTACTAGGGTTTCAAGTGTTTCTACTAAGTGTCTTTGCAAAAAGGTTGAAATATTGCATAGTTGTCACACAGTTACCAGATCACATGGGAGCACAAAGCACTTCTATTCAGAGAATTAGAGCTTCAGTTTGGAGACCACAAAAGCTTGAAAAGCTGAGATGCAACTAGGAAAAGAATGAAAACATAGATGTTCATAGCTCACCATTTGGGATTTGACAAAAATCGGTGGCAAAGTACCTAAGAAGTTCCCTTTGCTTTAAATGTAGGGATTACAATAACTACATGAAATGGCATATATGAAAGTTTAAAGTTGTTATCCTGTCTAGCTGTAGACTTATTAATCTCCAAATACAGTCTTTTAAGATTATATAGGATCTTTCATCTGAGAAACACTTTGAACAGCATCCTTCAGAGATAAACATGCACTCCTTATAAATGAGAGAATACGGTGAAAAACCAAAAAGCAAAATGAAATGCACAAAGGACAAGTGATTTGTACAAACAGGAAACCATAAGGATTAAAGCCCAGACTTTTCAACTCCTCTACCACTGCTTTCACTGCGAATGAGAGCCATTCTACAATGGAGACACTTAAAAAAAAATAAAAAACAATGACAAGAAAGAAATATATCTATGGATAATTCAACCTGTAAGTTGCAATCACCTCCTGCAAGGAGTTCACTCCTTCCACTGAAAACTCAAGTGCCTTCCAGCTCAGACACTCCAATTAGGTAGTCAGAGCTTTCTAAGAGCAGTATTGCCAAAGAGTTTTAGAGCAAGCACAGCAATCCATGCCATAATAGGAGAGATTATCCACTACTGTATCTCACTAGCTGTGTAAGAAAAACAATCTCATTATCCAAACTCAAAAGCTTTGGACTTTAAATTACTGTTATAAGTAGATATTCACAGATACACACAGAGTTGTCTCCAGGGGTGTTGGTGCTGTATAAACATTGAGCGACCTAAGGTTACTCTAGTTCAATTGCTCAGGTCCTTAAAAAATTGTGAACATCTCTGCTGAGCTTGGATCCTCCCAACCATCTCTCAGAAAGCTACTATTCAGTCACAGACTTGGGGTCAGTTTGAAAGAATTCCATTCTAAATGGGTATGAGAGCCCCTTACTGACAAGTAGACTTTTACAACATGGGTGAGGTGCAAAGAGTATGGGTAGTGTCATGGACAATGTCTGCATTGCTCTGCTCTCTAGATCTATCAGTCTGGAAGACCTTCATATGAGTCAAGACATATCCAAACAGTTTTAATAAAAGGAAATAAATATCCTATTGTAAACTGGAGTATCTGCCCAAAGACTTACACTGATAAAATTGTATCCTCCTACTTAGCTTAAAAAAAAAAACAAAGACAAACCACCAAAAGTTTTTCTATAATAAGCACACAACATAAAATTCCACTAACAAAAAAAAAATGACACATTTCAGATACTACTTTCATGATAACATGTTGAAAGACTCCCATAAAACAAAATATTCTACCCTAATGCCACACAAATTAGTACTTAGGTTAGGGTTCTTTGGCTAGCACTAGAATTAGATGAAACGGGTTGTACAAAAATGCTCCTTTTAAAATAGCAGAACATCACACATAGAACCGTCATCTCACCCAGGAAAAAGTGCAGGATTTTCTGCCTCCTGAGAAGATCAGTAACTGTTGATTTTCACTCCTGGATTCTGGATGAAGTTTGGCTGCAGTGGGAGACCAACTGAGGCACTAAAACACTTCCCACCTTTCAACTCAAACTGCACAGGACTCATTAGCTTTGATAAACACTGGGGAGGAAAAGGGACAGTAAGGGCTAGCAGCAGCCCTCATCATTGTGTAGGAATTCAGTTAAGGAAGAATAGTGCCTGGATAATGAAGCAACAGATGAAGAAAAAATACATACATACTGGAAACCTTCAAAGGGTCCTGCAAATAGCCTTTTGCAATAAAAAATATTATCACCAGTGACGTGTACATATAGCCCCAGAGAGACACATATTTTGAGGCAAAAAGGAGGACTTTCCTCCTTTTAGGAGGAGGAAGAAGTTTTTCTAAGCTGTGTTTTCCTGGCTTTCTGCACAAGTGGTATCTGTAAAGGAATCTCAGGAATAGTAGAGCATGGAGCACAGAACCTCCCCCAAGACTCAAGCTAATGACATCATTTCTATGTCAGGATGAATCTAAGTTGCCAGAAATTATATTGGCTCCATCAACTTCTGCAGAACTTCTGGAGAATTACATATTCCAAAATCTTCATTTTGTCACAGCTGTAACTGAAATTATGCACTTTTTACAACACAATACTGTAAAATCTGGCACCATTTAATCACAGATAGTTTGTGTCAAGCACACAGTAGTAACTAATAATACAACTAGCCTTTTATTTTGAGTATAAGTATTCACAAGCTTGTATAATGTTCCAGGGTTGTAATATTACACATCTTGGAGATTTACTGTAATTCCTATTGATACAACAAAAAAAATATTCCTGAATGAAATGCTGCAAGTTAGTGAAGACTTGTATTCTCTGCTGCATCATCTGATTCATGTTTATCCTCAACAATAATATTAGCTGTGACAGCTATATTAAGAAAAGCCTACAGAAAGTAGCAGCCTTACCAACTTTCAAGTTCCTGCAGTGACTGTTGAACTCTTTTTAGTCAAACAGTGTAACTTAAAATAAATGCAAGCTGTTTATTTTCTTTTTCACTCATGAAATGTGTATTTTTATGCTTGGATTTTGCAATTATTTGGGAAAAAAAAAAAGGGAAAGGAAGTCATGTCCATTATATCAAGTGTTTCTCATAAACTCCCCCGATAGGTTTGTTGCCAATATTTTTGTTGCTAGTCCCCATGGAAACCAATACAATGGCTTTCAAAACTGTTTCTTAGAAAGGACTATTCCAGTCCCATCTTTCAGTCTCTGTAGATTTTTCAGTAATTCTTGAGATGTTCTGATGTTCAATGATGCTATCCAAAAAGGTGTCAAAGTTGATAACAGTGCTATGTTAAAGTAATTCTTTGAAAATACAATGTACACACTAGAAAGAACTTCTCAAAAAATGACAAAAAATATTAGTTAACTTAAATAACTTAAATATAATGTTTTACTTAGAGTAACAACAGAATTACTTATAATTTAAATATTTAAAGCCAACCAATCACTTTGGTATTTTCAACTTTTCTGTTTTTTAATACCTGAGCCCTCCTACTCCCTTTTTATTCTACATCTTTGCAGTCATGGTATAATGGTAAAAGAAAACAGAAAGAAAGAGATTAAAAAGTTTGTGTTTTAAAAGACCGATTTTCACATGAAGAAGAATTACTTTTTAACCCATTCCAACTAATTCCCAACTATCTTTTTTTAAAAAAAAAAACAGCAGACACATACATATGCAGCTATTCAAAAGCTATCAGCTATAGAAACAGAGTGGCAAGGTATAAAACCTGGTTTTTTCAGAATAATGAAGAAGTAGATGAACAAATGCTTAAGATTTTTTTCTAATTTACTTGATAACTTGAATACACACAAAAAACCTCTCAAAAATTGTCTTTTAAGAACTTCAATTTCCAGCAAGAATTTAAAAGTTGAAGTAACTGTTTTTTAACAAATGACCAGTGCTATGATCCATTTGTGAAAAGAGTGAATCATTCAGTGAATAGTGAATAAAGTTTTAGTGAAAAATGGTGAATCATTAAGCTAAAGCTAGAATATTAGTGACAGTCAGTAATCACTTTCAAGCTTTATGCATTTTGCCTGTTTGGATGGAAGTCTGGTTCTGGTGTTTTCAACTGCAAACAGATTCCCCTAATGTTGCCCTGAGCACTGCAGTGGGAGTCCATCCTGCTACTTTTCCCATGTTCTCACTGTGCTGAGAGAAAACTATGTACAGCTCTCCTACTGCAAAAGCAGTTAAGAGACAAAAAGGACTCACCTAAAGACAGCATCAAGGTCTGTAGTCATTCTCACCTCACAGAATAGTTGTGAAAAAGTCAAAGAACTACCCAGCAAATCAAGTAACTGACTTATGCTCTGTCAACTACTGAAAAGTGCTTTAACTCCTACTTAAATGAGTGTGCAAAACATGGGACATGATCAAGAGAGTGTCTATGTGAGAAGAGAGTCTCATAAGTTAATTGGAAGAAATCCAACAGGTATTTTGTCCTCCTTGGAGACAAACACCATTGCTGAAGTAACTCAGTTGCTCCTCAGGACTACAAGTCAGACTTTCGCCATTCCTGGCAAACAGGATATACAGTATGTGTTTCTGTTGTGTTCTTTCTCAGTACTGCACCAGTCGTAACAGGAGCTGAGGAAGAGATTCATTCAAACTAAGTGCCCCGTACAAAGGATTTTTACTTTAGATTGCAATGAAGGCAAATCACAATGTATGGGATTGCATTTCCTTCCACACCATACATATATAATCTTAAGTGGTCAATTAATGTCACTCAAAAGCTTATGTATAATCTTGGTTGCTTTTTATGGGTCAGATGTATTTGAAATATATTTCTCATTTTTTTCAGTATTATGAAACTGAACAGTGAAAATGTTTGAAGTTCCTCTTTTATGGATTGTGTATCTTGTACAGAAAGTGCCGCTTTCGTTACATCTTGAACTTTCTTTTTGTGACTTGTCTCCTCAGGTTAAAAGGGCAATGATTGGCCAGCATTTGCTTTTATGAAGGACTCAAGAGCTAACTTATAAAGGCCACAACATCCCTCTGTTTGTTCACAGTGGCAGTGTTCAGTTTACCTAGCTAATAGGTTATTTCAGTTAAACATTCACATCCTTCACAGGGTGAATTTCTGAACTATGAATGGTATCCTTGCTATTGTTGATACACCCTTTCAGAATCTGTGGTGCATCAGTAAATGTGGTTTTTCTGCCCAAGCATCCTTGAATAACACCAGGGTATTTGTGTAAAGAATATGGCAGGAAGGGAAGCTAAAAACCGAAACCTAAGATGAAATTTGAAGAGATAATTATAGTTAAAGAATTTTTGTTTGATTACTGGCCTTTACATCTGGGAGTGTCCTATTGCACTCTCATATTAATATAATCTTGGCAATCTGAGAACGACTGGGCAAAAGAAAAAAACCTATCATTCTGCACAGATGTGAATCAGCAGAATTGTGTTTTCTCAACTGGGAAGTGGTTTAAACTTCCTCTTTCATCTTCTATTGTTTTTAGAAAATTGTCTTGTGATTGTTCTTCAGCTACACAAACTAAGCCACTCCCTGGATAGGCCTGCAATATGCTTTGCTTTCATTAGCAATTTGAAACACAAACCAAGGGACCTAGCAGTAGGATTAGATATGTACCAGGAGATATGACACCATCTCCCTGGCACAAAGAGGGGTTTTCCATTTCAAGCAATGCTGAACTTTGATTCAACACAGATAGCCAGGACATAATCTCTTGGCTTAAAGAGAGATAGATGCTTGTCCTCTATTCTTTCCTTGGCAGCACATACTCAGTACAAGATGGGACTAAGACACCCTCTGCTTCTTCCCTTGCAAATCCCATGGCAGTGAACAGAAGATCGTATCTGCAAGTTAGAAGTCTCTATACAGATTCTGGGCCTCAGTGTGCCTCATAGCTGCAGGACTTCAAAATCTGGGTGTAACAAAGACAGCCTTGCAAAGGGCTCCCCTCACCAAGATGCATCTTTTGTTTGATTGCAACTCTCACTCTGAAGTATTACACACATCAGTTGACTGTCCTCCTATTGTAGCAAGGCCTACAATGCATCTATCAAAATGCCCACCACCTCCACCTTCTTTCACTGATAAGCAGAACTAACACAGAGAAGGGGGGAAAAAAGATAGAGGATGATAACTCTTCTACAGTCTGTGATGAGCACTGGCTTACAGAAACACTCTGCCTGAAATCTATTTGCCTTAGCACAATCAAATGCATTCACTTTCACTTGCTTGTAATCAATTTCTACATTTTCACTTTCCTTCAGCAGCAGAATTAAAATGGTGAAGAAAATTCAAATAAGAGAGAGATGAGCACCTAGCTAGTATCTGTATCTTCACATGCTTTGTTAAGTCTGTCCATGCAGCGAACTCTTAATGGTCATCAGATTATATCAGGATACTAGAAACATAACAGGAGTAATTCCATGAGTGCTAACCAGAACAAGCTCATTAACATTACACTTGTTTCATTTGGGGTCACTAATTTGTGAAAAAGAACCTGTGTTTGCCTGCATTCTCTCTTTTCTCAGCATCTGCTTCTGGCCACTGACAGAGACAGGGCACAGGGAGAAGGGAGAGAGCTTCAGGAACAGCAGCGGTCACTAAGTACTTCTGCTGTGGGTTTTGTTCCTGTTGAATTAAAAAATATTAACAGCATAAATTTGATCAGAGATATGTGTGATTTTTTAAGCAGGAAAAGAAGTTGAAATTTTAAACTACAATAGGCTCCCTTAGTAAATTACCAACTAAAAGTGATTTCAAGGCTATTAACAGAGTAGCCAGCTGCACAGCATTCACATTTCATTGTAGAAACAAGCAGATAAACAATCTCCTTCCATTGTTTGTAGTAATCACAGACTGCTAGATAATTTCATGTCATTATTATAGTTGTGCAACAAATAAGGGAAATAGCTAATGAATTCTAAAGCTCATTCTGTCTGTTTTGTTCTTGTATTTACAATCTGTCCTGCTTTTTACCTGTTTAAGACACGTCCATGATTTATGCATGGTGTATGTGAAAAGAGAACACACTTATTTTTGCTAGAACAAAAGTGCATCCCAAATCTGCTTCCCCGGAAACTGTGCTCTTTTATATATTAGTTTTAAGATTCCAGTCCATTCAATGCCATATAGAAGTGAAGCTGTGTAAAATGTGTTAAGTCTAATGGTATTCTGCTAGCCAATAAAACTTAAGCTTTCAAATCTCTAAGACTGAGAAAACCTGGATGCAACAACAAAGGAATAAAAAGAATTCTGTAATATTCAGTAAAATTCTCGTCTCAAGTTCATTAATCTCCTTCAAAATGAATTGGTGGTTAAGGTACCTAGAAAGCTAAAAAAGTCAAATTCCTAATGCTATTATAATTCATGTTTGTATTCTGATAGCACATATTATGAAATAGACTCTATTGATTTGGGCCCTGTTCAAATACAAAAGAAAAATTAACCCTAGCCTCCAGGAGCTAATGAAATGGATAAAATACCTGTAGCAGATCTGAGCTCTGCTTGTTCACCTTTAACTAGATGTTAAAGGTGCTGTAGATAGGAAGGTATCACTGCAAGATCAGCTTATACATCAATAGCAAGATATTTATTTTTCTTCCTTGGTACAGCTTGGTATTGATCCCTTACTGCTGGCACAGATTGAAGAACATTTCCAAAAAGATCCTTTGCTTTTGTTTTGTTTTCCAAAAATCACATAGTAACTGTAAGCTTAAAATAGATACATTTTACTCTTGATCTCCAAAGCCCAAATGTAGAACTGATTGTAAAACAACATTTTAAAGATAATTCAGAAAATAATTGGAAAGCCTCAGTCTTTGCAATGCCAGCTAGTGCTGAGTATCTCATTGCTCATGACTGTAGCACCTGAACACACTGAAATGCAGAGCTGCACATTCCTCAGTGTGTGTAGGGAATGAACAGAGAAAAAATGTATTTTTAAAATGCATCTTTTAAATCTACTTTATATGCATCCTTCATTCACTGTGTTGTCACAAGATGCTCTGCATACACCAGCATGACCTTAGATAACCCAGAGGCTGCAACAGATCAGCACCAGAGTAAGCTCAGCCTATGCTGTTAGCCATTTCCTTGCTGAAGTGAACCCAAGAATTACTTAGGGTTAGGAGATTGCATTGGTATTTGTTACTTTGCCAGCATGAGGATAACTTTTCACCATAGAACACCTGAAGCAGAGATAGGTCTGGGCAACCTGAACACCCAGTGTTGACAGGGAAGGTGATCTTATGGGACCATTGTTTGTTCTTATTAATATACTGAAATTGTTTGACAGTATTCCCCTTAACTACTCCAGAGAAGACAATAGAAGAAATTAAATGTTAAGCTGCATCTTCCCTGTACAATCAATGTCTAAGTCCAACATCACAGAGCCACTGTGGGTGCTGGTATTACACTGTCATCACAGAGTCAGGCAGATATGATGTCAGCTGAATGCAAAATAGTGCCATTATGAAGGAAAATGTTCTTCCCAGGTGAATTTAACTGCTATGTAGCTGCCATAGAATGTTTCATGTCAATAAAGGAATTCATTCAGAGATATCTCAGGTATTATGGCTCAGCCCTGAAGAGCTGTGTGTCCTAGTGGAAATCAGAGCAGTCACATTGGAAAGGAGTGGACCAGGCAACTCAACAGAGCACACAAGTGGGGAAGAATGCAGCCAGGAAAAGGGATTATAAAGAGGAGGAAGAAAAAATGAAGAGTCTTGCTAAAGAAACAAGAATGCCACAAAGGAGCAAGGTCAGCAGCAGAGTGGAGGAGGGTGAATTTACTGGGAAATGCTGCTTTAGTCATCCCGAAACTGTTAAGTGGTCAACTGGTTTCATCTGGAGAGAATTAGCAGGGGCAGAGGGGTAGCAGATTCACAAAAGTGACTGAGGAAGTGGTAGTGTCAACCCCCTATCAACAAAAGCTTGGCTGTCAGCACACTGATACTGTGTGGGATCAGTTGCCTTTTCTGGCTGAACCAACATTTCTGGCAGTGCCTTGCCCTAGGGCATTCAGCGGGGCACACAGAGCAAGGAGGGAGGAAGGGAGCAGCCTCTCACATGTTAATGCTATCTCTGTATGAAATACTTTTATTCAGTATGTGTGAAGGATGAGGGAGCAAGGACAAAATTACTCCATTATCTGGTTGTTGATAAGATGGATGAAAAGGTTAAAGTTGCCCTGGCGTGGGTATTTAACAATTTCTGCAAAGTGGAACAGCAACCAAAAGATAGACTGAGAACAATCAAGGAACCCCATACTACATCCCATCATGGGTAGCTGCATGCTCTCTTAGAAGATATTGCTTCCATTAATCTCAGGCAGAATGCAAATGAAACATCTGCAATTCAGAGCAATTTCTTTAAATGTTGGGCAACTGTATATAAATGCTTACCAAAAAAAACCCTTGTTTGAAATGTTTGAAACAAAAGGAGAATTGCCCCTTACAACTTGTAACAATTCATGTGCCTTCCAATTTTATAAAGAAAATATGTAATTTAATGGTTTATGGATTTTAATATTATTATTGTTGTTGTTGTTTAGCCTGGTTACCAAGCCAAAAATCCATTTCTTGTACAGATTCAAAAAGGAGACAGGAACAGAAACAGTGGTGTTTTGGCTCGGAGACACTGAAAGTTTCAGGAGAATTTGGGCATCAGCAGGGCGGAAGCTGCAAAGAACAGTCAAAATCAAAGACAAGAAAGCTGAAAAGGAAAAATAAAATATAAAGAGGAAGAGCTAACCCCACCTTATTCTTTCTGGCACACAAGCCTCCAGAGTACATGACACATGATTTCATCCACTGTATTACAGGAGTAGGAGGACTTCAACTGATTTCTACCACACCTTCTTATCTACCATCTTCCACCTACGTTTAAGTTTCAGAATTGACAGAATTTTCTCTCTTGGCAACATTCTCTTGTCCTCCCTTATTTCAGTCTGTATGTTCTGGGCTTACCAGAGTTTGCTTTGATCCTGAACCAGATCTGAACATATCTGCATAAGCTCTGTTCAAGTTGTGAGCACACCCTTCAGTTAAGCAGGTTCTTCAGCACCGCTTAGTTATTCCCTCACAACTGTGTACTTAAGATATGCAGTTCTCTTTTACAAAATAAGTTACACAGATACAAGCATGAGTTCATTCATTCATTCTTCGTTCGTATGTAAGTTCAAACTCATCCAGTCTAAGTAATTGTGATAGTAGAACTGTTCAGAAACTTGACAGTGAAATATCACTTGAATAAGACTTTAGTTGGTTAATTTCAGAATCTTCTTTACATTTTTCTGCCCACTTTTTCAGTTGCTAAGGAGGATAAAAACAGCACACCAAATATGTCTAACACTTCAATCCTGAGACACACAGACTTACAGGAGTTCTTTTGATTTTTTTTTTTTAATATATGTTAGTTTCCCTTCAAAGTACACAAAGGTTATGTTGAGCAACTTGTGACTCTCAGTAGGAAAGTATAGTTCTCTGTCTAATATTCAAGAACACTTCAACTAAGGGATAGAGGAACACGTGAGGACCCAACCCTGTTCAGTCTTATTCACATGAGCAGCCTGGGTAGATCAAGATTGGCTGCATGAGAGTGTGGGTTTTTTAGTCTTTAACACGAAGGAGCTTTTCTGTGCAAAGTAAACTTTATAATGCCTTCAGGACTTCAAGATTTTTGTGTTACAGAATACGGCAAATATAAAGTCTATAGCTCATGTATTGCATTAAACCATGTCTTTCTTCTTTACACCACCAGTAGAAAATGAGGATTTTGCTAGTTATTTATCCTTAATATGTTTTAACGTCCCATCTTGAAATATATCACAGAGTTGTCTAACAGCACATTATTAGCAGGATAATATAACAACATAGCTGACATGCTTTGAGCCCTTTGGAATATACTATATTAATGTTACTTCTCTGGTGGCCCATGGGAAGTACAAACTTATTATTTGTGTTGAGTCTTCATAGTAGCCTAAATAAGTTAAAAGTCATTGTAATTCAGTAAATCATTTTTATACATGTCAATAGGATTGCCTATCCTGTGATAACTGCAGTTATGGTTATGCATCTCATAATTAACCCATATCTTTAAAGAAAGACCTGTCAGACAGCCCAAAAGAGTGATTCCTGTGGTGCACAGCATTATGCACAATTACTACACATTAACACAATCTTAATTATTAATCTTTTGTATTTGCATAATACTTCTCTTCCAAAAGCAGTTTGAAAGCTTTGTACAAAGAATACAAAACAAATCCTGAAAACTCTAGAATGCTGGGTCAAGAACTCCCTTTCCCAGGATGCAGTCAGCACGTGGGGACAAAAGCTCTTGGCCACTCACAGCAAGGCAAACTTGCCATTCAGGAAAAGTACAACAGGACTTTTGATATTCTCATAAAGCAGAAAGGAGCTCTACTTTAACATTGAGCTAGCTGAAACTTTTGCATTTGTCTTACTTGGAAGAATGTGATCTTGAGATATCTTACAAGTATTTTAACACAAAATGCCAGACTTCTCATTTCATGCTTTAGTTCTGTTTAAGAACACAAGCTTCTGAATCAACTAAATAAGTTGTACACCTTTTCTAGTCTTTGCCTTGTCACTTCCATCTTCTGCCATGTTCTGCCATATTCTGCTCATTCAAATCCTTACAAAGACTTTAGGAACATAAGTCAAACAGGAAGACAATTTTTAAAATAATAGCTGAAATACATATGGCTCATTATCTAAGTGCACTGTTATAGGCCAAGTATTTTGTCATCTTCTAATATATGTATTGTTAGGCTTACACCACAGCTAAAATAGATTTATCTTTTGGAATTCTGAAAACACCAGTCATTACTCAGTTGAATCAAAGTAACCTTAAAGTGTTCAACTTGATAGAAACTCTCCCAGTCACTTACAAAACTCAGCGTTCAGCCTTTCCATTGTCATAACTTCTTCAAAATACCACAATAAGTACCACAAGAATAGAACAGTTCTAATTTTAACGTAGATACCTATCGTAATCAGAAAACAGGTCCTGCTGAAGCAGACGCTGTGGTGTGTTACATCGTATCTGTACACCGATGTACCACTGAATCAGAGATGTTACACACTGATGATATTCACCTCCTTTCAACAGAAATGCTCCTGCCCAGAACAACTCCCACTTTCACACCATAGCCATGACATTATTGTATAACCAGACAATAGCATAAGTAAATATTGCCAGGGCTGTCTCCCCGCTCCTGTTTACATTTTAATGAACTCTTCTAGTAATAACTTCCAGTTTCCTCCATTTCCAGAAAGCCAGCACTCCATAAATATTGAGTTGTACTATTATCTGCTGATGTACCAGTTTTCTATAAACAGAGAAAATCCAAACTTATCACTGGGCCTAGCTGTTGAAAAAGGTTAGTATAACCAAATAACAAAACAGGAATGTTGTTTACTTGTTAATGTTCTACTAATGAAAAAAAGCTGTTATGGCTTTGATTAATCTAGACCATACTGGACAATTCTGGCATAACTTTCCTTGAAGAGTGACTATTGATTTCCTTTTCATTCTACACTTTGATACAACATATCTGGAACCTAGCCCAGGTTTCATAACTGCTACTATCTCCACATTAACAGCCTGTGCAAGATTAGAAATAGCTTTTGAAGATATATGCAAGGGTGAGGCAATCCAAGAATTTTCTCTATTTCCACAGGTTGAGCTTTTACATCTGTCTGTGTAACAGCTTTTAAGGAATTAAAGGTGTTTGTAGGCATGATCAAATTCATCAATTGCAACTAATTAATAATGCCATTGTTTAATCTTTTAGTACCGCATTGTTTTTTCTCTTCTCTGTCTGTATTTATAATACCTGGTGTAGACACAGTAATTACGAGATACTATGGGATAGTGACTGCTTTATCAGCATGATCCTGGGAGAACCACACAGTCTTATAAATGGTAAAGAGTGAGTAATATCAATGGTCTCAAGCAGATGCCAGTAAAAATCTTTGTACTACTTCCCTCCATCATTACCTGTAAAGAAAATATTTTAGAACATTCAGTAGAGTTTACTGTATTAATTGCCTGGCACACATGAGACACTATCATTATAATGTATTCTGGTCATTTATAGGAACAGGCAGCATAGTAAATGACAGAGTATTCATGCCTCAAGTATGTCTTCTTTGAGAGTTGGCATATTCTATTTTTCCATTTTACTTCCTCAAGTCACAAAATAGCCACTCCAAAAATCTTGTGTCTAAAAATCATAAAAGTCTCAGCCACACTGCACTGGGTCAACAAAGAAATAACTGCAATCAAGTAGGAGTTTGCTATTTTGCAACAACAAATAATAGAACCAGGCCCATTGAATGACTATGATGCAATGACACAATGACAAAATTAAAACTTTACTTCCAGAATTGATCAGAAAAGGTCCTTCCAGCTCCTAGGAAAACATCAGTGTCCTTCTTACTCAATAGGTCATTTGAAACTGGGATATGTGTGTAGAGCTCAGATGGATGAAAAAGGCAAGGAGAAAGCCTCAGAGAAAGGAAATCAAAATAGCTGGCTTGAATGGCTTTATAATCAAGCTTGAAAGACAGAAACAAGATTTTGTGACAATGCTATAAAAGTCTTTATCAAAAGATAAAGTTGTTTAATACTGCTGGCACTAATAGATTTTTGCTTTTGTTATGTTTTCATTTTAATTTCTTTGAAATAATTGCATTTCAAATAATACAAATTAATAATACTTCATTAAGCTTTCCTCTTTTCAGCTACAACTACACTAGGTTGTATTACAATTATTTAGCACAAATGCTTTTCAATGTAAATTCATAATGTAACTTCAAAATGCAACTTGTACTGAATACATCATTTAATCTATATCTATAACAGAATATTCCCAGAATTCAGGGACAATCATCTGTTTCCTGGAGATGTATATTTACTAGAAACTCCCAAGGAAACTGATAATATTAATTTATCAATGGAAGAAAAATAAAACCACGTCTTTTCTGTTAATTGTCAGCAACTGACATAGTCAAAAGCAATGAGATGGCCATTCCTTCAGAAAATCTAGTTTATTGACCCCTTTTTATAAAAAGATCACTGTTAAAATTGTTCTTTTTAATTTTAAATGGAGAAGTCAAATGACCTAATACAACAATAATAAATTGCTTAAGACAAAAAGATGTGTAAACTGAAGACACTTATTTGCTGACACAGTCTGCCAAGTATTCACTACTACAAGAAATTTTTTTCTCTCTAGGTTTGTGTTGGACAAAACATTAGAAAATGAAACTATTATTCAGAGAGCTTTATTGTTATATAGCACCTTCAATTAATATTTTGCAACCGTCAGGAACTCCAGAAGATCGAGACAGGTGACACATGACAATGACTGTTGGACATAGAAGAGAAAGCCTGGTGAATAGCAGGCTGAAGAGGAGCCTGACCAGTTCTGTGCTGTTGCAAAAGTGAGCAATCATCAGGCTGGGAAGAGAGAAGGAGCATTAGTGTAAAAGAATGAGTTACCATTTACAGAAGTCTCTGTCTGAAAGTTGTAAGCAGATCCGATTTTATCTTGAAAAAAAACCAGCAGTGAAAAAAATCTTTCCAGTCCCTTTTTTATTTATTAACGATCTTTGACAGTGAATAGAAGTCTTCTATTTTTGTTGTCCAAACCACAGAAACAAGTAAGAGAGAAAAGGCAGCATGGGCCTACTATCAGCTTCCAGTGACACAGGACAAAACAAGTAGCAGTATTTGCTTCATAGCCCTGAAAACACCAAGCCACACTCTGGACTTGATTTCTGCCCAAGCTCATTTCAGACAAGCTGTTGGCCTAATGGGAGCATAGACTGGGCTCTCCTACCCATAATATAGTTTCTTGAAAAGCAAAAAAAAAAAGGTGCTGAACTGAGCTATTGAGAAGTTTTCCAGTGTGGAGATCAAGGGTCACAGGAATGGGCCATATTTCAATGGATATGCTCCCTGTTCTTAGCAATAAGATCCTATCTCATATGAACAAAGTAGATTATTACCTCCTTGGCGACCAGTTGCATTCACATGGGGACACACTTGAAAAATTTGCTTTTGTCTTTTAACTGAATATTACAGTAGAACTACAGACAAACATATCACAGCATACAGAGGAAGCAGAAGTTTTAGACAGGCAAAATATATGAATGCATTTTTAATAGTGCTGGTGATTAACTAAGTTTTTAGAGATGTGGTACTGAAGTCTTTACATCAAGGTCAGATGTCTTGGTACCAAACAAGAAGATACTGGTTTCCTGCAGGTATTGCATGATGAAAGTCTACGGCCTTTCCCACACAGGTCAAAGCAGTCTCTCCCAGACCAAAGATTGTGATTAATAAGGGCAGCAACACAGTAGGTAAAGTATAGAACAAAGAAGGCTACAGGCAAAAGCAACAATTAATAAATAATAGTCTGCAGAACTCTAATATAGCACTTCACATGTCCAATGTGATAACTAATTAATCATAGCAACAACTTTGTACTCTATGCTGCCTTTCATCCAGCACCTCAAAGTGCTTTACAAATGTTAATTAATATGTAGGCTGTACTTTGAGGAAAGACATTATGGCATTGGCCCCAGTCAATGTTAATTTGTTCTTCAACAGCATGGCTTGTGAAATCTGGTCGACTTTCCCAATGAAACATAAAATGTGCAAATCTTCCTGGCAACAAATCTGAAAATGTGTTTCTCCATTCAAATATAAGCTATTCTATTGTATTACTGACAATATGGCACGTTCCATCCCTTCACATTGTACACCAGTATAACCTCACATAACACAGCATGGTTTAAATGTAAGAGGAGATTAACTTTTCACAAGAAAATTGGATAACTGGTATTTTAGTTTGAACATCTGGCACATTTTTAGCGGAACTGTTTCTTCAAAAAGCTAATTTTTTTTGCTCTGCATTCACATACTACAAATGTCTCACTAACTTCAGCTCAACAGATGAGAAAGAAAGCTAATTTCTTTGCTGCAATGACCAGACTGAAGCTACCCAACATGGTTGGATGTCTGCATATTTTACAATTATTAAAATTCCTCTATTTAGCACTGTAAATTCACATGACATTTTGTATACATTCAACCAATTTCTGCTCATACAATCAATCTCCTGGCTTCAAAGGAGTGTGTGCATGAATAAGACACACTGGATTTATCCAACATCCCCATTAAAAAAATCATAATAAATTGCTCTTTATATTCCTTGAGTGTGCTCACATTGTGCACACATTCCCCACTACAAAGTTGCTGAACCAAAACTTTTGGGGCCCCATGATTAGAGCTTGAAAGTCAGCTAGTTCCCCTCTGTTACACAGGTTAAGTAGAAAATGGTTAATAGTTGGAAAGCTATTACCAATTGTCACAACTTCTCTTTTCATGTCTTCTTAAAAATGTCATAACAACACATCCAGAAAACCTTAAATTTACACTACTAGAAAGCTCTATTTATCCTTCAGAATAATAAGCTAAGGATATCTTCTTATGTCAGTCAGATTTTATATCAAAAACATTTTTACAAACAAATATTTTAAATATATATGCACATACACACATTCAAGTTGTTGGAATGAAATGCTAAGGAGAAGCATTCCCAAAGTACTCCAGTCACTAGTGAATTAACATCATAGAGAGGGCTTCTTAATACTCTGCAATAAACATTTACCATTTCTTTTGGGAACCACTTCACCTCTTCATGCCCTAGAAAAATATCAACACTGCAGGACAGAAACAGAACTAGCAATTCCTAACCTTTGGAATGAAGAGTTCACAGCAAAGCCAAGTTTCACCTTCAGGGCTGGAGAAGAAAGGAAAGGAAGGAAGAAAAAAAAAAGGAAAAAAAAAAAAAAAAGAGGAGAAAGAAGAGCACAAGAACTATCACTGAACAGGTGTCTGCATAATAACAACATGAGTAGAACTAATAAGCTTAATTTCAGTGAGCTTTGAAGTCAGGTGCAGACTATTAAGAGAAACAGTGGGTTGGCATTCCTCGGAGCAGGTTTACTAACAGTATTACACAAATAAGTAATTTCTTTATGACTTGAACAGTCATAACTAGCTAGGGTTTACAGCTTTCTTTTATCAACACAGTGATTAAGACAACCCAAATCACACTGTTAACTGACACTGTAGCTCTGTATATGTGTGTGTACATGTGTAGCAACTGCTTGTAAGTTATGCAAAGCATCTCCCAGTGCTACATTTACACTAATTGGTTTAGAACTTAAAAATGCGGATGATGTAAACTGTAAAAAGATGAAAAATCTCTCCATAGTGATCAGTATCATGTGTCAATAAATCTGAAGAATTCAAAAGGTACACTTGGTAGCAAGGAACAGGAAAGAATTGAAGAGACAAACTGCCGCTTGGACCTTGAAGGAAACAGCCTTCTGCTGCTTTTTAATCAAGATGTATTTCAACTTCTCATCCTTTCTTTCATCCAAGGACCTGACAGGCAACTCCCCAGCTACCACTTGTCTTAAAAGAGAAAGACAGTATGTCTCAGTGGGGCAAAGAACCTCTTGATGCTATTCTCTTTTGGGGATTTATATGTGCTTTTTAATAAAATGAAGACCAATCGTTTTCTCTTTGAGATAAGGAACTTAAGAATGAATGCAGCTTCCATTTAAACACAGTTTAAGTCTGTTAAGAAATTTTTATTTTTTTTTAATTCTTAGGGGTACACAAACAGCAGCCTTCTGACTTCAGCAAAATGCTGCCTTCACTTAACTGAATCCAGTATCTTCATGATTATGTCATTTAAATCCTTTTAGACAAAACATAAAAGACTGTAACACTCTAAAATTTAGCATATATGGCATAGCTGGAGATAGTAGATGTCTCTACTAAAAAAACCTATTCTTCCACATATATTTTGTTTCACTAGAAATGCTGAAACTTGAACCATAAGCGCATCAATTTGTGACCCACTATTTCTGGTTAGAGTTTTTTCTTTTAAGCCCATGCTAGATACCCATTGTCAAGGTCAGGGATATTAAAAGTGATTTGTTAGATGTAAAATACTGTTTATTACAGTCTAAAGAGCAAGCCAGCTTGAAATAATAAATTAGTGCCAGATGAAAACCTGCCAGAATTCTCTATTATACATGACTTTCCCTGGAAAGCATCCCAGATTTTTTTTCTTCATAGGCTCTTTTACTAAAGACTCCCTGACTTATGGAGTGTGAGCAAAAGTTATAGCTTATAAAAGGGTCAGTGAGGAGCATTAAGGGGCTCTGAAAACAACAACAACAAACAAAACTCACATACAAACTGAGATGTGGCCGCAGTCTAAATGTCACAAACTGATGAACTGCAATGAATGCTAAGAAAAACTTATGGAGTTCACTCACATAATTGCACTGGGTCAGATACTAGTAGCATCATCAGAAATCTAAAAACTGCATGAAACCTGAATTATTCTCTTTTCCACTGCTCTGTATTTTTAAAGAAAACGTGCATCTGAAAGAAAAGAGTAACTTGCCTAAATTATGCATTTCATCCTCAACATGAACTTAAACAATATGAGAAAAACATATCTTGATACCACGAAAGAGCACTGCTGCTGCTGGTAGCAGCAGGAAGGCTGGACTGCAATGAAAAACTCCTGTCCCAAGGTCAATGGTGCTAGGTATACTGAAAAATGTTATCTGATGCTATTCTTCAGTGGAAAATAACATATTTCGAATCTATATTCTTTTTTTTGTAACTGTGATACTAGGCAGAAATTGAAAAGTCAGCCTCTTTCTCTCATGTATGATTATTGATTTCACCACTATATGCTGAGAAAGCAGGGTGGGACCATTGGTCACTGCAAGTCAGCGTTAACAGCAGGGGCATAAGGAAGTGCTTAAACCCAAGCAGCTGGCTGTGGCTGGGAACCTGGAGAGAGAAAAGGATGACTAGAAGTTTGCACTGTACATGTTGCAAATATTGTGTAGTTCCAGGTTTGTTGGCTTGCTACAACCTCTCAAATAAGTCCAAAAGTGCCATCAAAAGCAGTCTGCCAACAATAAAGCAACAAAGAGGCCCCCAACAGAATGGTCAATGCTGAAAATAAAAGTCATGTTATAAATGTTTACATGATGTAAGTTTGGAGCGTAGAGTCCAATAATTCTCACTGGCTCTTCTCTCTCACTTCCGTTCTTGGCAGCTAGATAACAAGTTCAGCCAAGCAACTTACTTAAAATGTACTGACAAGAATCCCCATAGTGTAAATAACATATCTTACCTATGAAGGGTGATTATGTTCCCTTTATTCTCAAAAATAACATCTTCCTAGCCTTTTCATGAAAATCAACTGTTTGCATTCTTCGTACAGTTTATACTATAGTCTATAAACACAACACTGGGTATTGTTGTTAATAACTAAAAGTTTGACATAGGCCCAAATCATGGAGCTGACACCCCAGAGCATAGAGGAAGTTTGAATCTGAACATTGCATCTCTCGTCTGTCTCTGCGGGAAATGAATTCACAAAGCAATAATAATATCATAAACAGCATTTAACATGTTAGGGCTGATCCTGCCAACCCGTACTCCTCCAGCACAAAAACTCTTGGCAGGTCTTATGCACTGCTGAAGTCTCACTGAAACGTTCTAAATGGACCTTATGTGGGATTTAAGAACTATACCGTTGCCAAAGGGTGACATTAACCCTTCTTGCCTGTACCACTGAAATCAGTCATCATGCTGGTGTAAGCAATACATGATACATACAAATAAATCAGGCTTTACCTCACCCATGGAAGAACACCAGTCATCTGATTTTTGGGATTTTATTAGCACTGATTTTTAAATAGGGTAGCTAAATCTCACGAGCACAGAATTCACAAAACACATTGGGGTCACCTTCTGCAACATCACAACTGCTGTTGTTTGCTCTGCAGAATCAGATCCTTTTCATTGACGTACTGTGCAGCTGACAGTCCAGTTCAGTCTGGCTGTACATCTGTCAGGGACTGGCCTGGAGGGTATCATACAAACTGAGAAGGAAGCCAGTAAAGGCAAGTGCTGTTACTGGAGGAGGTGCAGACATGCTGAACGTGTTGGAACAGTGCAGCTCTGCTAGCTGAGATCTGTCCCCTGTCCTCACGCTACTGGCAGTGGCTGCAGCTTCATTCTCCAACCGGCTAGATGTGGATCTTCCAGAGCAGACCAGCACGATCCTCCTTAATACACAAGCTTCTTGCCTTTAGACTTTTATAGCTGAGATCTTATTTTCTTCTAACACATCCACAGAAATTCAAGTTTTGTCTGTATCTTAATACATTCTCTGAATAGAAATTCCTGGAGCTATTCTTTACCTTTCAACTCTTCTACAATCTTCAATAAAGCATTAAACGTGAGGGTACAATTTGGACAAAATTTCCAGACAGTGAAGAATGCTTTCTGTTCAAAGAACAAATTGGCATATGCATTTGGATAAGATTACTTGCAGGGACAGGTACCATAAACGTACTTGCATAGACAGGTACACAAAGATATATACAGTACCCAATTCATACACTGTCACACAATGTTTACATAAGAAATTCAGAGGTATATCTGTTTTAATTAATTTATTGCATGTACCATTAAACTACTGAATTTTTTATGTATTTCTTCACTCCAACATCAAACTGAACTTGGAGGCATTTACTGTGAAAGAGAAAAATGAGTTTTTTAAAACAATGGAATTTGCCTTAGCAACACTCAGTTATTATCACCTTTCAATCTAGGCAAGTCTTGAAAGCTTAAAAAAAAAATAAAATCTAAACATTGAGGCATACTTTTTTCAAGTTCAAGGTGAAGGTTGCCAAGCAGCTGCCCTAGGAAACGTAGTTCAACACAAACCGAACTGACTTGATGTGGATTCTTTAACTGAGGCAAAGGAAAATAAGCAGTACAGGTTGAGATCAATGAGGATCTAGTAGCGTGTTTCTCGGAGATGTCTCATATTGGCCCCTAACTGGAACTTAAACAAGTGCATGTCCTGTCAGAAGTGATGAAAATACTTCACAAGAGAGGGAAAAATAAAGCAATACTCAGATGGTATAGGAAACGGTAGCACCAGACATCAAGAAACCCCTCCCTGACACCAGCAGTCACAAGACTGATGTGACACAGCAGTTCCAAGCTGTTGAGAAGGAATTGCCTGCTCTTCTTGTCATATTTAGCCCTTTATCTGCTCCAGGATACCAATCAGAAAAACTTTAACTGGAATACAACAAAGTTGACAGGAAAGAGACATGACTTTATGTGTTTGAATGCCCACATACAAATGCTCACAGTTGATCTCTTTCCTCCCAACACATTCCCATTTGAGATTTGCAGAATGCATCACAGAATTCATAGCCTTTGGGATTTATTTACTTGCTATCTTAAGACTTTGCTTAAGGAAACTTGAGCATAAAAGTTTTAAAGCTAAACAAATTAAACAATGAAAAAACCCAAACATCTCAAATTGGATAACCTATGTCAGCAAAGACAGCTGACAGTGGACTGTCAAGCAAAGTAAGCCTTATCTTTGTGGTTAAATAAACAGAAGATGAGCTTACTAAAATATATCTTTATGTTCTCTATAAATATAATTTGAGCAGAGTTGGAATAATTTCCTAGCAAAACTACAGCAGATATCCATTAAAACTGCTGCTGGAACACAGCAATACAGCAGACCAGCTTGGAACTCACCCTCTTGCAATTTGGGTGTTATATGTGGTTGTTGCTTCTATACTATCAGACAAAGCTCTCAGAAAAACACCTAATGAGCTGCTGAGCCATTATACCTTCCCTTTCCTAAAAGAAGACACAACTTGGGATAACATATAAGTACTAGTTGTACAATCATATTGCCCATTACTTTTAATAATATTACCTCCATTAATTGTAATAATGTTTTCATTTGTTTCTGCTGTCTGGCAACCCTTGGCAATTTTCAAAATTACGTCCTCATTTCATACAATAGTTTAGGAACTGAAACACTACAGCACTTTAATGTTCTTATAGCTTCGCTGCATCTGAAATCTTGCTACTTATTCAGGTAAAAATAACTTTACCTGAACAGTGAAGATTTTTATAATGGACTTTCAGAGCTTGTATCTGAAGTGAGATGGTCCCATGACATAAACCAGTAATTACTTTTAGGCGTTACGTAGACCTTTTTTTCCATTAACGTCAAATATTCCAAAGCTAAAATGCTTTTAGCTTTATTTCATGGACAAACAAACAAACAAAAAATAGGCAGCAAAGAGATACCAACTCTGCAAAAGAACTGGTACTGGAACCCAGGTCTTCTCACATTTCCTGTTCCATGACTTATTCACCGGGACTACATTCCTTCCATTCTCTGGGCATCTTTCCACCTTTTAATTAACCTTCAGTAGCAACCATTAACTTGCCTGGAATTACTAAAGAAAGGGGAACTGAAGGTCATCTGTGTTTTGGAGGAGATGGGATAGAAGCCCACCAGCAATCTAATATCAAGGCTCACTCCTGGCAGGGAACATTGCCACATGGTTCTTTCAAACCTTCTCTGGCAGCAGAAAGATACTGCAATGTAAAATACAGCCGGGAGTCATGAAGTCTAATGAAGAGCCAGAATGAATTCCTAGACTTTTTCCACCTCAGTTCCACTGATACAATGAAGTGATTCCCAACAAACAGCACAATCGCTCTGAGTGCCAGAGCATGAATCAGCACATTGGTCCTCTCTGACCAAGGATTCTCCAGCGGTTATCACACTATTCTGTAAGGCCTTTGCTCTGCTCAGATCTCCCCTTGCCAGCAAAATGAAACCTTTCGTGTTTTATTTGTAGGATTTGTCATAGCACCTCATTCAGGGTAAAGAAGTCTCACACGAACTTATTCTGCATGTTTTAGTTCTGTGGAGTCTAAAATCAGTTCAGACACTACGAGAAATGATATAAAATTTATCCTTAAGCAGCAGTAGAACAATGTTAACATGCTGTCATGTACAGTAATTGAACATATGCTTCTCTCTGGGTTCTGACAGCCAGTATTCAGTGATTGCACTTTCATCATATATTTTTTCACGCTTCCTTTTTAACATGGGATAACTCTACCAATAGCCTGTCACTCAAGGCCTTGCAATAACTAAGTTGAAAGGAGGAGGTACCTTAGTACAAAACTGTGATACAAAAAGCTGGTACATCATCTGCATATATCCTAATTTCAAAGGTACTCTTAATTTTTATCATATCATCTTGTTCCCCGAGTCCTGCTCAGCACCTGTATAACTGCTAATGTGGATCAGGACGCAACAATTCTGTGCCTGCCCGTCAAAGCCTCTGGACTTGTCAGATAGCCTCAGCCATGCCTGACAGTAATCAGAAGACCCCACTCTTTCCAAATGCAGTCAGAGAGCAATGTGCACTCTGTTGAAGTGCTTATGTGTAGAAAGAAACTCGGAATTCACTGGAACAAAAAGGAAAGAGAGAGAAGCCAACATGAACCTGCTTCCCCAGCCAGGTCCTCAGAGCAGTCATCTGGGAACTGTTTGGGATTGGGACTGCGCCCTGATTTCTGATGAATTCTTTAGTCACTAATGAACAGATTAATTCACTCCCTTGCACTGTCTCTCTCATACAGTCTTGTATTCCTTCTCATAGGCAGCTGACACAACTCTCCTAAAAGAAGGGAGATGGAGGCTGGAGACTCTCTTACCTGAGGAGGCTCTGAACATTGGCTTCCTCATTAAACTGCTGGACTATTTTACACAAGACGGTGAAAGCATCTTTTAAAACAAATTATTTGGACTTAATTCTTTGAAAAAATGGGAGACAGCACCTATCCTCAGGAGGGTGCTTTGAGCTATAAATCCACAGCTCCTGCTCTGTATGGGCCCACTGAACCACCTGCCTACATATCCCTGCTGGAGACCCAGCAGACATGGAGATGACATATGGTTCTGCTCTCTCCATGGGCCACATACTGGAGGACAGCACACCAAGACAGAAACAAGCTCTCAGTGATTAAGTATCAGACAAGTTACAAATGTGTTAACTTAGTGCTCTGTCTATGCTGGTTTATCTTCAGAAGAATGTCAGGATGCCTCACAATGCACTGACACAATTATATTGTTTCCCATATCCAAACTACCTTGTTCAGCAGCTGCCTTGGTACCACTGCACAACCCTGAACTGCTCCACACAGGGTATTAAGTCATCACTGTCTAAGAACTATATTCCCACCTGAATACTCTCCAAGTCTGAAAGCTCTTATCAAAGAACTCTATCAATAGTTTCCTCCATCTCACTAAGTACCCACATGGAGACCCAAGTCTTGCATTTCCCTCACAAATGAATCCAGCTATGATCCCTTGCAAATTGATCAATTCCTCGATCCTGTCTGCGAAAGCTTAAAAGCTGTCACAGCTGTCACAGCAGAAGCTCAGTCAAAGGATGAGAGAACTGAAAGGGCAAGGAGGCACCCGAAGCATAGAATATGAAAGTGTCTACCTGAACCATATCTAGAGTTGTCTGAAAGGACATGAGGATAGACACACTTGTCTGCCTTTCTGGTAAGACAGCTATGTCACCCACCTAAACAGGGAACTTCTTTACTTCCTCACAGTTGCAGTGCACTATCTTGTAAAACTAAACTGAGCCTTTCAGGGATGCAACATCAAGTGGGCTAAACCAAAAAGTGTGAACAGTTTTCTCTGTATGAACTGTAGCAGTCAGTGTCAAACATTAGGAAACTAGTATACTTTTGCAATCACAAATGTCTCAAGTCTGTACAAAACCTAGAGTAAAGCTGAGTCCAACTGTGACTTACTAATATGAAAATCCTGAAAGTACCAATCTTCCATTTTTCACATATTATGCTTCTGTAACGAAAAGATTAAATGTCTCTCTTAAAATAAGTATAAAAATTACACTAATATTTTGTGAATAGGGAGAATAAACTTTGACAGACAAAACCAGGATTCTGCAAGAATATCTGACAGACATTTTACTGCTTTACAGTGGTTATAGCCAGAACTTCTGCAACAAAGGGGAGTTTCAATTACTCTAGGGCACCAGGCACAGATTGAAACTCATATTTCCTTATCTATTTAAAGTTGCTCAAATAAGCATATAGTGGTGTAATCAGAGAAGCTATTTCCATTAATCTTTATTTGGACTTTTTTTTTTTTAATCAGGCCATAAAGATAGTTTATAGGGATGATCTTCCTTTGCATGCAATCTCACAATACACACAATACCTGTGGGTTTACCCAGGCAGAATTCCCACTGAATCTATGGGGATTTTTTTCCTGATTATAAAGCACAGAATCATTTCCAGTATTTTACATTAATTATCTCTGAGATGAGTATTGCCAGTACTGGAGCAACTTTAAACAGAAAAGCAGGACTAACTCCATAGTAGCTTTTGCCTGAATTCTGCTAGCTATGACATTTTCTAAGTCCAGGACCAGCTGTTACTAAGGTCCCTGGGTGTATGCTAGGGCAGCCCAACATGTGACATTCTGCATTTAATTAGAACTTTAACTGAAATATATTGAGACAAAAGACAGTATAAAAAGGTGCCCCTTCCCTTCATTCAAAAGAAATTATACCCCAATATAAAAGTGAGAAAATCATAGTTGTCCAAACTTTAATTATGGGGAAAAAAAATACAAAAACATTGAAGTACCTCACATGTATTCCTGTAAAATATTCACATAGAGTATAGGAATGCCTTATCTTCGTTACAAATAATACAGACATGTATTTATACCTAATATGTTAGCAATTGCAGTAGATGATGTAATGTATATAAAGCAGAAGGCTGAATAGGACAGACTCATTTGGTAGATTTACCTGGAAACAGTGAAAAATGCACAAGCATGAGATACTCTTATTAACTTTAGCAGGCTTTGGATCAGGCTCTACTTGCCTGCCTAATTAGGGCTCCTCTGCCTTCCTGGCAGTAAATTTCCAAAAGACCAACCTGCCAAGACCTCTCCTACTTGCTGCTGACTCTACTACTCCCCTTCCCCAAGGAGATGGGGGTTCTACAACACAGAAACCAAATACATCCTTTCCAAAACTGCCAAGACATGTATGAATCCAAATGTGCAATCCAAAATTTGGTTCAGCTTTAACAATATTTCCTTTGTCATATGGAAATTATTGCATGTTCTGCTCCAAGGAAAATACAGATATCCCAAAGTCATACTCAAAAGCCCAACTTTTAACACTTTGAAGTAAGCCACAAGAGTTGAAGGCTTTGGTGAGATTTACCAGCCGGATTTATCTGATGTGTTTTAATTGCCATCTAGCGGAAATAACGTGCAACTCCGTCTCTCACGTTACAGCCTTTCTTCATAGGGAAATCTCCTCTGTCTCGCAGGTGAACTTGCAAATTTGCAGGATATAACTGACCAGAAGGTGTTTGGTCTCGCTCGACTCACCTGGACATGGTGACCTATATTGACTGGGCCAAAGGATGTCTATCAAAACCATATGGTGGTGGTATCTTTTCATCCTCCAAACAAAGCCTCAAAACTAATCATAATAAGCTTCACACTTGTCTTGTGGGAAACAAATGATTTCTGTATGTTGTTCCCTATGTGAGGTTTTCAATACTCAGGAAAGACTAAAATGCAAACAGCCTAGACTACATTTACAGCAACTCTTAGACATTAGTAATAAGATATTGCAATGTTTAGGAATCATCATTCAAATCACAAATATTTGTATGGAAAGAAAAAAAAAACCTAATTCTTCACTTACATGTTATTAAATCTTTATGGCTAACAGAACAAGTAACTCTAATTTCCAAACATATAATCAAAAACCTTTTCTTATTTTAAAGTGTAAAGCACTGAGTCTACCAGCAAACTCATTAAGCAAAAGCAATTTCCATTTATAAGAGCTTAGATTCAGCTTTCCAAATACCTCATTCCTATCCCTCCAATTAGCACGCCACATATGGAAGATATTATACCAGATGCCCTTCACCTTTTGTCCTCAAAGCTATGAGAGAGACCAAGTGTTCCTTATTTCCTGATGAATCCTTAATTACCTGCAATGTGACATATTCCTCCTTCTTTCTTTTTGATCTTAAAATCTGAAAGGGAAAGCCAGCAAGGCACACTGTCTTTCTCTGACCCTTTCATTCTATATATTTCGCAGTCACAGACATTAAATGATAAACACTTACAAATGTGTAGTACCCATCCACACTCCCTTTCAGCCAGATCTCGTAGTCTGTTACTGGCTCAGCTAGATTCAGATTCATAATCAGTTATTTCTCAAAGGGCAATAGAGATGCACAGGGCAGCAAACTGCTGTCTGCCCAGTGTGGTGCCAGAACCATCTGACCTCAGGCATTGGAACGGTCATCACCCATTACTGCACAATCAACATTTAGCTTGCAACATGACTTCAGATCTCAAACCCTGTCTGTTAGCGTAGGCATCACAGGCTGACACAAATAGCAAGGGATAAACAAGGAACTGCTGGGATCATCAAATGTGCCTATTCCCTGCTCTGAGTACATTCTAATACCATACCACTCCTTCTGACAATACCAAAGCACATCAAAGAGCATTTTTTAGCTAATGAGCCTTACAAAATGTGTGCACCCTTCTATTTGGCATCCTGTTCTACAAATACACAAGTTGTCAGGTAAGCCAAAGACAAGATCCCTACTTGCAAAAGAACAGCACTTCGCTATCAGCCTGGAGTTCCATTAACAGACCTTAACCAGAACTGGATTAGAATTTAAGACACACTTTTCATGTGAGTTTGGAATCTGGAAGTTAATATCTAGTCTATGCTGGTAAAGAAGTCAATTGCATAAAGCTGACAAAGACCACATTGGCCAACCCTATCCTACATCTGTCAGGATTGTCAAATTGTACTTGGGATAGATACAGCAGAGACAACTGTACCAGTAAGGCTACCACTCTGCAGGACTTTCCTAAAGAGATGTTTTACTATAGCAGGACAAAAACATAGCTTTGAAGGAGGAGCTGGGTTTGTGTTTTGCTTGGGTAGTGTTGTGGTATATCTACCATCATGTTCATGCACAAAGTGTAAGAATGGCATAAACCTATTCATTTCCTTTTTATTTTTAGTCTCTAAGCTACTTTAGAATATGGGGATACTAAAGCAGCACAAGCAGCTTTCCAGACAGTATGTCTAACAGCAAAGTAAGTCGGCCTCCTTACATCTGTAGGACTGACTGTCTCCAGCCACATTCATCTCATTGCAATATGTGCCAGAGTCCTGCGTGCTAGAGAAACTGTATGGTCCCACTTTTTAGTACATGGCAAGTGAGGACAAAAGAGTGTGACCTACCTATAAAACAAAAACCTTATTGAAAGAAGTTCATTATCCCAAAGTGATCTGGTCTTATTTGTTAATACTGCCTCTCTATTTAACGCTCCTGAACACTCAGCTGCAAGAAAAGCCCAATCACATGCTCAAATCCACGTTAAAGTACAAGCACAGTTTATAACTCAACACATCCTGAATTATTATGTCCTTGGGACACGGAGTTTCTGTTACAATCAGTCATTTTTATTTCTCATGGAGCAGCGATTCCATCTGGAAACAACACAATTATCTCCTATCCAACAAGACAACATGCTTCCATGTGCTACGTGTCATCCCCTGGTATCTCAGCTTGCCCTGGACTTCAGTGTTTCAGTTGAAATAAAAAAAAAAGGAGAAACAGGCAGTGGCCTGTTGCACAAGGTATGCTCATCTCCTGACAAGACTGGCAAACAGTTAAGGAGGCACCAGGCACCAATTGCTAAGGACAATTTTCTAAATGATTGCTCCATAACGCTGTCTGGGTCAAGCCTGACCAACTACAAGGAAGCTATCAACACGGACTTTGCAGGCTGCTATTGCTCAGCTGCTTCACTACACTTAAAAGCAATACGACCCATCTTACACTTAAGCGTCTGATTCAAGGTGCTCAAAGTATCAAAACAGCCAGACATTTTGTGACAATCTACTAATAACCATTAACATTCTCAAATGAAAAAACCCACATCTCAATGCCAATATTAGTTTAATTACTTACTGCGCTCATAGGGACTAACTTTAAACCATACAAACAAAACCGAAAACCAGTAAGTACCGTGGGGTTTTTTTCAAAACATGGTTAATAAAAGAATAGTAATAATGTATCAGAAAAACACAGACGCAACATAATAATTATCCTTCACACTTGCACAGCACGTTTCATCTGAGAAACACAAAGTACTTGAAAGACTAAAATTAATTCTAATTAAACCTCTCAGCATCCTATGTAGTTATATGACACTTAGAGAGACTGGGAGGTTTGCTAAGCTGCACAGGATGATGTAGCTTGTCATTGGTGGAGTTAAAACAAAAATTAAGATCCTGGTTTCTAGTTCTGTTTTAACTGCTAGGCTACCTTGTGTATTTCGTTCAGCACCAGGTTTTCTGCTATAATACAATGACATATGAGGCAAAGGGAAGAGCAACTTATTTATATTCAAAAATTGTGAGATTTAATGGCAAGCTAAATTGTTTTAATAACTGACTATTTTCTCCAGGCTCTACATATGCCTTTCCATTCTCCAGTTTTACATCTCGTACGTAGTTTAAGCATGTTAAATCAAGCACTGTCAGGATAGAAATTACCTCTGGAAGGGGATGGTTTTGTCTGTCCATACAAGATGCATTTTCAAATCTAGGATTTCAAACTACATTTAATAGCAGTGGCCATCACAAGTAGAGCTTTCCATTAGAAATAATTGTTAAAACATACATATGTAACTAACTGCATTTTAATGAGACTTTTTCTTTTTAATTATTATTCAGTTCTCAAGAAAGAAGGGGGGAAATTGAAGAAGCCAGACATAAGAAAAGATAGTGGGGGATGAAAAAGGAAGAAGGTGCCAATCAGATAATTGCTTAGACCAAAGATAAACACTTCCTAAAGCATTAGAATAACATTTCATATTACAAGAGACATAACATCTGCAAAAGAGCAGATTTCTTTTCAGCCTTTTTTCTTAGTTTTTAAAATAATTGTGATCTAGGAAAGAGCCTTTTTCAACTAGTGAAACTTGTTAAATGTGCCTCAGATCGATGATTTGAAAATTACCAGCAAACATCATAATCACAGCAATTATTTGCAAGTCATTAAGAAAAAGACATCATCTACAAGAATCAACCACACTGAATGCAAATACCTTGGTTTCATTAACAGTATTCCAAATATAACTGATTTTCATTAAAAAAAAAGGTACATGGATGTGGACCAACTATGGATAGGGGAAGTAGGAGAGAAAATGGAGATGAAATAGTGAGAAAACTATTACTAATTCACAAAGAAAATTCAAATTTCATAGTCCTACACCATATATAATTCCCATTGGCCAAATGACTGAAAGTGACAGTGATTAAATAGACTTTAACACTGTTGGTCTCTCGAACACAAACAGGACTGAAACTGTAACCATCCACAAAAGAATAAGATCAAGGGAATGACCATAGACATGACAAACCATTACACCTAAAATTATTGAAATACATAACACATACACGATTGAGTCTATTAGAAGTACACATGCTGAATTAATCCATTTTTCTATAGAGAAACTACTCATCCTGGTCACACGTACTAATTTTGTGCCACAGTATGGAAAAATTTGGCCTATAGTGATTTATGGAATTCAGATATATGGAATTACACAGGGACCCTTAGAAACCCCTAGTCCAACTCCTACACTCAGCACAGGGCCAACTAGAGCAGGTTAGTGCAAGTTTAGGTCTTGATCATCCCCAAGAGCAGAGACTCTACAATCTGTTTGGGAAACTTAGTCCAGCATTGGACCACTCTCCTAGTGAAAAAAAAAAAAAATCTTATATTTAGTTGAAATTTTTTTTTTTTTTTTTTTTACAATGTGTGACCACTGACCTTGTCCTTTTGTTGTATGCCTCTGAGAAGAAAGAATAGAAAAGTATTAATTCCTTGCTGAGCCTCCTTTTCCACAAATAAATGTCTTTTAGCATTTTCTATGTGATCTGGATCTTGCCCATAAAACCCACAAGCACTTGGATGTTTGTTTTTTGCTTTCTTCCTAAGTTTTCTGGGGTTGGAGACCAACTATTTCATGTGGCTTTTGAGCAAACTGTAATTAATTAAAGCGAGTAGCTGCAATCATCAACAGAAAAACCTTAGCATGCATTCTGGAATGAACATGTAAACTAATGTCCAAAAACATAGATGACAAACTACTGTAACAATAAGCTGTTAAGCATTATGATAAACACATAGTCTTGATTTGGGGAAACTTGCTTTAAGTCACATCATGAAATGAAGAAGCAGCAGAATGGGAAATTACATTATTTTATGATTGCTGTTTACCTCAAAAATATTCCAGAAAAACTTTTTGAATTAACATTAAAATATTCACAATGAATTATCTGCACAGAACACATCTTGACTGCAAAATGGGAAAGAGGAAACAAAAAAAATTAATTGCTGAAAAAGAGCTGATAGTCCTTAGCTGTTACTAATGCCAAATGCATTGCTGCTGCAGCATACTCACTTACTACCCAGACCATCATTCTTTGCCATTACTGTTTGGGTATCAGATACATGATGTACACAGATAAAACATGATACTGAAAGAACTGTGTGTTAGAGAGAGAGAGCACACCAAGAGCTGCTATATTGCAATAGCAAGATCACCTTGCCTCACATTTACCAATCTTTTCCTGAGGAAAACGTCTTTCATATGAACTTCCACTTCCTAATTTAGCAATAAAACCTTCCCCTTTTTTCAGTCTAGCAGTAGCTTTTCCTGTTTAAAATATTTTGCAATTTTGTTCGGTCTCTGCATGAAGGACAGGGGTATGGGAGTAGTGGCAGGGAGTAAGTGGTTTTTTTTTTCTTTTAAGAGTAGGGCTTTTAACTGAAAATGCTAATGTTATGCTGGTACAGGACAACATAAAGAATAGGATAGGATACCATTCTCTAAATGTGAGAAAATTGCTTGTTTTCTGCTTGTGCTTGCTACACCAGAACACTTGCATGACAGAACTAATCCTGTTTAATAAGCAGACAGTCATTTTATGAGAGTCCTGCTTTTACAGTCCTGGTTTTCTCAGAGTCTGTAATCCAATTTTTATTCATTTCCATTTATAAAATAATTCAAACACAATCACATGCTGATTTTTTGTTTTCAAAATGAAAAGACAAGGAAAAAGAAAAATAGAACCAAGAAAAAACAGATTCACTTCACTGGCAAAAATCATCAGTTCACTGACCAATGTCACAGAGAAATCAAGATACAAAAATCTTTCTTTTTCTTCTTTTCGAACAGTTGTCAAAACAGAGGGGCTCAGAAAGGAAATAGTGTGATAGGTTTTCTACTTTGCCACAAGGGCCTGCTATATGACTTTCCATGTAGCCATTAACCTCTAAAGTAATGGATTGTCATGTCAACCATTTCATTAGAGTGACAGAAAAAGAAGAATGATTGTGTGGTTAACACAGAGCACTGAAAGGCAACAAGAAAAGATCCTGTTTCTGCCTGATACATCAACAGTCTGTAAGAATCTGGACTAAATTCGTCAATGTGAGGCTAAAATACACAGAACTGTTAGTTCACAGTATCCTGCCTGAGCCACTTAACTTCTCAGTCTTTCAGAGATGATGAGCACCAATAGTCCTATGAAAAACGACTGCATTTGTGATTGTCCACCATGGTCATCAGCATCCAAAGCTTCAGATTTTGAAAGTCTCCATGTCTAGGACTCAAAAAGTTGTGTTTGAACTGTTTATGCGCCTCTCTAAATGATTTTGTCTTTCTTTTTTCTACCATCAGTAGAATGTGAAATTTGTGATGGGACCAGAGGTCATTGGCTAAGTAACCCACTAATACAGGTAAACATGCTTCCTTAAAGAGCTGCTCAGCTCTCAGAGGAATACTACTGAAAAAAAAAAATCAAAACACAAACATGTTAGGGTTGTGAAATAAAAATAACCAAAGGCTCAATACAATAGGCACTTACAGTTTCTATTTATGAAATGATACAGTGTGAGGTCCAAGAAATGTATGTAAGAGAGCCAGGTGTATATATATTTTCTTAATATATATATATCTCACACATGCATACAGCTTACAGCATTGTGCAATAAAAGGGTGTATGTGTTTTTGACCTTCTATTTTTCCTCATAGCATTTTGTGTCCAGCTTAGCTACTATATTTGGTCTCATGCAAACAACTACACTACCACAGATTATCTGTTACTATTTACTTCGGTACCAGTTTTCATTTTTCTATTGTGTAGAGCACCAATTATTTAATGTCTTTTTTAGAGACTCCAACCTTATTTCAATAAGATCTCAAATACTCTTGTAATATCAAGCACTGAGTTGCTGCCCACCCCTCCACACAGCTACGCGTCACGCTGCATGGTCCATCCTGCTCCATTTCTGCTGGAGGGCACAGCGGAGCAGGTGGGAAGAGTGGTATAGTTACTGCAAGAACCCAGAAAGAGTTTATTCCAAGTTGCCAAGGTGTTTAAAAATAATTCCTCCTTCGAGAACGAAGAGCAAGAGGAGGTACAGAAGCAGGCAAAGGTAACAAAATGCTCAGGATTTTTAAAAAGATTTACCCTGTCCAGGTTGCTTGGATATGAGCTCTCCCTCTCCTTATAGGCCTAGACACTTATGCTTTAATTCAGTGACAATACAAAGGGATGTTTTATTAGGGTTTGACTTGGGGTGGTGGTGATGGATTTGTCTGGGATTTTTTTAACACGAAGACCATGTGTTGCTCATAATGATATATAACAGTGTATGAGTCACTCTCTTTTTTAGGTTTTTTTTTTGGTCAAAATCAGATTTTACAACATAATAGGATATCCCAGAATAATAAAAGGGGCCCTTAGTGCTAGGCTAGAGCATCCCAAGACTACAGCAACAAACCAGCTTGCTGTTGAAAAGTCTCCATTAGACTCCAAGAATTGGCCCTCTAATAGTCATTTTATTTTAAAATGGTTGATCTTGCAGATCTGCTCCTCCTTGCTTCCCGAGATAGCAACAGGGGTTTTTGGTTTTTGCTGAAAATTAAAGTTTCTGACAATTTATTTCTTCATTTACCATAAATCTGTCCATTTCTCCAATCTTAGAATTTCAGCTGCTATGGAAACTGCCCCAGCCTGTTAGCAGACTAGAACTCTTTCAACTGTCAAGTTCAGAACACACAAGACTCATGGTCCACATAGGTCTTTGCAGACTACAATCTTGGCTCATATCCTCTCCACTACAACTGAAAAATGTGATAGGCGATTTCCATGAGATCTTAGGTGCTTGCCTAACGCATTAGGTGACTGGCCCAACATTTATTAGCACTTACTTTGTTCCTCACCACTGCTACCAAATTGTGAGTATTATCAGGTAGTGAAAAAAAAAAAATCTCTCATTTACAAGAGCACTAAGCATTAGGCTTAGTCTCACATCCAAGATACACTAGGCTCACAAAAGCAGCATCCTCTTGTTGACCTCATTCAGAAAGCTCACTCTCACACCTATCAGATTGGACCTTGATGAAGATACATCTGAAGACACACAAGTACGGTACTGTTGGTAACTTTTCTATCCCAACAGTCCAGTGTGCTGAGAATTTATCTGGAATGTGAGACATCTTTCATGTATCTCATAAATCGTGTGAGGGCCTGAACTATGCATGCCTTTCTAGGCATAAGCTCCACTATGTTCCACTGCACATTCACAATATGATGCTCATAGTGTAAGAAACACAGAATGAACCCTTAGCCACTAGGGCAACCTGTCCTTGACAAGCAAGCTGGGGAAGTACTGCTGAGCACAGTGTCCTTGCCCAGTCATCCACCTCATTCACTAGGTGAAGGCCCTGCTGTCCTATGCAGGGTTATGGGATTTGCAGTACAGGAAGTGTAGAATGAAGCTGTGTTAGTCTGTGCTTATGCCCTTTTTGGACTTTTCATTCTCTGTGTGTACAGGTTGCAGTGCTGCACAACACACGCTGCATGCTGGGCTTCCTGCACCAGGCATCATAGCAGCCCTTCATGAAGGCAGTGAACCAGAGCTGCCATGAAGAACACGTGGAGAATAAACACAGAATATCATGTGCAATAGTCCCAAATTACAGGTAAAAGGACAGTATTTTTTGTTGTCTTCATTCTGAAATTCTGAATATAGTTAATTGGGTTCAATCCACATGGCAAACTGATTCCTGGATCTGAACTTTTATCCACAAGGATTCAAACTCTGCCTAGGTAACACAACCCACTGGTCATTCCACACCACTCAAAAACACCTAGTGGAAAAAAATCTAGGATATAAATCACCAGACTAGGCCCTGTCCTCCTCAAAATATTGCCATTTGTCCTCTTTGTCTCCCTTCTGCTACCTGTTCTTTGCCTGCAAACAGAAGTGAAAAGGAATTGAAAAAACAAACAATCCAAGAATTTTCAAGGAGACACCAGTCCTGTGTGCAGTATACATGTGTTTATGTGTGACCTTCATTATCCTTGGAGGCACAAGAGAAACTAAGTCCTTATTCTCTTCAAGTGCCGGCCTCCCTGATTCATGTTACCTTTTCACCTCAGTTCACATTCTTGCAAGGAGCATGCAAAAAGCAAGGAAAACTGTGTTAGACTAGGGGCAGTGCCCTGTTTTACAACACAAAGCAGAGGGCTGTAGGCATTCTTCAGAAATTGAAAAGCTAGCAAAAAAAGGGTGTGTTGGGGTATATGAATTTTACCTTCATAATTACCCTGTTATTTAAAGCTAATGAATAATTACTACAGCAACTTTGCAGTCATACAGTATACACCTACTCACCCACAGCTCAAGATGAAACCAGAGAACAACATTGGGGCCCAGTCCTCCAAATACATCTTACTGAGTTTAATGCATAGTTTGCCAGCATCATATGGCATTAAGCACCCTTTTCTGAACCAGATCCTTCACTGGCATTCATTGGTCTCAAAACAGTCAAGTTAATCACATCTAGGGGTTTTTTATACTTCAAAAATCTTGGCAATAGCTTATAGTCATGTTTACATTCACCTACCAATTCTTTATTGGAATTTCTTTTGGTATTTAAAACTTTTCACATGCTGAACTTTCCTTCAGAGATGCTGCTGACAAGGAAAAAAACAAAACCAAGCGTCTTCATTAGTACATGTGATCCTCAATAATAGAAACCCCAAAAGTCAAAGAAAATCCAGGCGAACTGGGTGAGCCAAAGTTTTTGCAACTTTTACAACACTGAAGCTTTGAAAAATTAAGACACTGATGGTCTATATTCTCTTCCACAAATCATGCAGTAGAGTCAGTACTAGAAGAGTTAAAATATTTCTCCTGTAAGTAAATTTTGTCTGCATTTGCTCTTTAAACAAAGCAGATTTTCTGACTACTGCATGCTCCTGTATGAGAATCAGATTAAAAACAGTCATTGAAGACAGACAGAAAAAATCTGACCTTGAATGTGCTTTCCCCATATTATCCTCACATTATCATCTTATTTTCTTTCTCCAAGTGAAATACAGAAGAGAGGTTGATTCTGGTAGAGTAGTGCAGAAGCAGATGAAATCCCACTAGGATTTTGGGCTATCAGGAAGGAATAAATACTTTATTACCCTAATAGAAAACAGGTAGACTTTTCTCAGCTGCATTATCAGCAATGAAAACATTGTTTCATACATTAAAAAAATGTAAAAAAATCTAAAAAACCAAACCAACAGAAATAAGCCTGCTTTAGGCAAATGTGGGGTTTGGAGGGGGAGTTAGTTTTTTGTTTGAGGTGGTTTTTTTTGCTTTAATACATCCTTGAAAGAGTGCAAGGAAAAAAAATGCAAGCTGTCTGACAGAGCAATGCCCTGGCCTTAGCTCACTACTGAGGAGAAGGAAGAGAATGTGTAGAATGCCTTTTACCTCTCCTACTAATTTTCTACCCAGTCTGTGGTATAGGCAGCAAGAAGAAAGGAGTAGTACAGCCCTTCTCTCACCATCTGAGGTAGGGATGCACGGAAACATCGTGAGGATCAGAACTGAGGAAATAGACTCAAATTCACTTTGTCTGCAAAAAGACTTTTATGGTTCCTGTCATGACAGTTCCAGAGTTCTGGCAAAATACGCCTATTTGTGCATTGTCACTCCAGATAATCAGGAGGATCTATTTGCTATTAGCAGTAAAATTGACACACAGCTACTAATTAGGACTACCTATACTGTAAAAGAATTTAAGACTAATTTCTAATGCCCATATTTTAAAACCTCTGTTCAGAAGATATCTCTCTTCTCCACCTAATACTCTTTCAATGACACTTCTCAGCCACAGCTGCAGTCTACTGGTACTGTGTAAAAGCAAAATTACCAGATATATATATACACACTGTACTAACATAAAGCAGACGTAGCTAAAAGGTATGAGATTATATTGTCTTCTATGTCAATATCAGAAGTATTTTGTTTGATATATTCTGTTGTAACAAGCTCTTATAGTGAAGATGCACAAACAACCACTACAGATATCACATCTGGAAATGTTCTTTATAGTTGTCCTTCCTGGACTTATGTTCCTTTATGAGCATGTGCTCTATCTGGTCATCAGTTCTCAGTTACACAGACAAAAATGAACAAAACCTCTTCTTTGCTGATGTGAATCAAACAACTGAAAATTCAGGGAAGGACTGAGGCCCCACTCTGGAAATCCTACTGCTTCAAGAGACATCATTTGTGATATGCTGAGGATGGTAGATAGGGAAGAAGTCAGCCTAAGATCAGCAACTTCACATGAAATTAGAACAAAACCAAGGAAGCTGCCAGATGGTCACTGGACACTGATCTAGTTACGCTTTCAGTGTCACAGAACAGAATTTTATTTGTCTAACCAGAGTAAAACACACACATCACCAAAGAAAACACAGAAGCAGAGGTCAAGATGCTTTCTCAGAAGAACACCATGAGGCAAGTCTATCACTCAAAGCTATTCCACCTGCCAGACAACAAACGCAATAGAAAAGTCATTATTAGGGTGTGTGCTGTTCTGCTGTTAGGCATCTTGTTGTGCTGCTTTCCTCTCTAGTCTAGGCAGACAGGCCACAGGTCCAAGGAAAAGCCTGTCACACCTGGCTTCTCTGCTGGGTTCTGAGCTACCTCTTCTTTGCAAATTGTTGAGGGGAAAGGAGCAGAAAGCTTGTTGCCATACAAGAGTACAATGGAGTGATACAAGAAAGGCCCTCACAGTAGTCTTACTGGGGCCATTAGAAAATGGAAGAAAAGTTGTTCATCTCTTCACGCTGAACCTGAGCTTATTATGGTTTCAGTCACCTCAGAGTTTTTCCACCTACATCTCCTCCTCATCAGGAAGAAGATGGAAAGCATGAAGAAGAGAATAATGAATGTTAATCACAAAGTCAACAAGAGAGTCCCTCCCATTGAAAAGTATGAAGAAGGAGGAAGGAAAAGACAAGCTGGGAGTGGAAGGAGCCGTTCAAGTGCTTATTTGCAGGGAAACAAAGGTGAACTGAATGAGAACAGTCAGAGCACAGACATCACTGGCCATAAAATGGTCCTGGGGTGTATGTCACCTTACAACACACATCTGGCCAACTTGCTACTATTTGCTTTGGAGATTGACACACTTTTCCATGTGTGCTTCTCAGCATTAGTTGACTTTTACTAGCTCTCCCAAGAGACCCTGTGGCAATATGGGGAAAGAGAGGCAAAGAAAGGCCAAGCAACTGAGGCTAGTGATTGTGTATCTCAAACTCTAGTTCTCAATTCACTCACAAGGAAGAAAACGGGGGCAAAAAAGACAGTTGGATGAGACAAACATTGCCAAATCTTTGCTATTAAATGAAACCGACTCCCATTATTTCTGCACTTGCCTTGCAATTGTGTCAAGCAAGGTAAATGCAAATGCACTCTAGTTAATTTTAGTTTTCTGAAACCACATAAAAATGAAGCAAAATTTGGATTTGGAATATTATCCATGTTGAAACAGAGCTTTGTAGCACCTTCTGAGACAGCCATAACACTGTTGCAGCTTATCTAAACAATGCAAAGATAGTCCAGTGTGTGTTAGTGTGGCAGTACCTGACACCTCTTAGCTATTTTTACAGATTTATAAGAACTGAATTTCCCAGTTGTTCTACCTACCCACAGGCATCACTGCCACGGATATAAGTCATTCACCCACTCACTGTATGCAAAATGTTAGATAGCAAGTGCCCAGGCCCTGACCGATTACTCACAAAACCAAAGGGACCATGAACAGCTATCCTGTGGGGAAAGACTCAGGTTCAAAGCTATCATTTTTTTTCCCTTAAAAATGCACTTTTCAGAAACGCAAAAGCTCTGACAAGCAGAGAAATATAAAGTGTGAAGCAGACAGTATTTCAGTTTGATAATATATCCTGGTACAATAGCTCAACACCAAAAAGGACAGACATTAGAGCTGGGATGAAGAGTTTCAGAATGCCACAGTTAGTGAAAGGTGTCTGTAATGAGCTTTGTATTTGTACAGTGAGCAAATCCATTATTCAATATCCTCAATAGCATATACTAGATTTTATGGATTAGGAGCTTTTGTGAAGCCTTTGTAACATGCTTCTCCCCAGCTTTATTTCTACCTGTCCTTAGTTCTTGTTTCCATGGGAGCTCTCCAGGCATTAGCCTTACAAGAGTCACCTGAATTATTGGGGAACAGAGAATAAAATACCTGCAGGGATTTCAGAGTTGTGCACAGAGGTTTCAACCATTGTACACACTATTTTCAGGCAATGCCCAGTTTCCAGGCACTTGGTCCACACAGGGACCTGTTGATCTAGTGTATCTTTCAAGAGCTAGTTTCTTGGTCTGTTGGGTTTTTGATTACCTGACAGGAACTTCTATTTATTTCCTAGCAGTGAAGCAGAAAATGTCTCATGATTTAATGAGGCTACAGGTAAAAATAATTCTAAAATATATGACATCCTCAGAGATCAAGAAGACTTGCCAAAATTTTAGATCTTGTACGGTTTGTTAAGCAGAGAATAATACCTGTCACAAAAGACATTAAATAAACCAGAAGAATGCTATTTAAATGATTTGTGTATGGTCAGTCAAGGAACATTTAACGCATTTCTGATGATGGAGAAGTACTTAATACATGTCCAGAAACAGGCAGAAGTGCATACACAAGAAGAATACTAGGAAGACATTCACCACCACAAGTCATCAACGTCTGTTATCAGGTGCCCTATGAACTATAACTTTGGTAGCAGCAGAATTTTAGATGGTCAGAAGCCCACATCATCTTTTTTGAGTGGCACCTCTGTGAGGAGCTTCATTAAAAAGCTACAGCAATTCTGTAATGAAGACTTTAGCACCTTCTCCTCATATAGTAACTAGAAAGCCAATTTCTGACTCACCTGCTCAATCAGAGCTGCAGGCTGTAGTCTCAGAAGCACCCACTCTTCTAAAAGCCAAAAGAAATTCAGATGACCTAGATAAGTGTGACAGAGATGGCAGAAAGTAGCATCCCCTGCAATAGAGGAAGATCTTGAATATCAGACCACTTCTAGAGCACAGGCTAAGGCTTGTGTTACTATCCGAGAAAGGAGAAACACATAAAAAGGGGGGGGGGGAAAAAAAAAAAAAAAAAAAAGAGGTTGGAAACTGTAGCCAGAGATGCACAGAGGAACTATTTTATTTTGGTGTGGTGCCAGGCTCCAGTGGAGCATTGGTCCAGGACTCAGTTTCTGTACGTTCAGCTACTTTATAGGGTGAGAGAAAATGGCATGGATGACATGCTGATTTTTGAGCAAGGGGTCCTGGTTCTGGTGTGGTCAACAAGTATCATCTAAAACTGAAGACTTGAATTTTCAAAAGTCTAGTAAGAAAAGTGCTCCACCAGCTCCCCCAATCTACAGAGCCCAAATACTTAGCAAAAGTGTGGTCTTGCAGAGTATTCCTTCTTAAATAGGAACAGTCTACTTTTCTAATTAGCACGTATAAATAAGCTTTCTGCCAGCTACTTTCTCGCCCCCTTCCCCGCCCCCCCCAGCCCCATTCAATCTCATCTTCTACCTCTTTGTGACTGAGAAGGACTTCTTACTCTGCTGAGGATAAAGCAGACATGACATTGGCAAATGAAACTATTTCAACATTGCTTGACAAATGGTAGGAGCTCATATCAGGGGTACCTAGAAAAATAGAGGCCATAAACTAGAGTGCTAGGTATGAGACTTCAGGAAAACTCAACCTGATGCCCTATTCTGCCTTCTGCAAACTTGCCTGGTCAACCTCCCCTGTAACACCACCTGCCCCAGAGGGCTCTTGTAGAACAGCTGTGGTAAAGACTGTGAGGCATGCTGAGGACAAGGGAATAGATGTCAGCAAGGAACTTCTCCCTGTGCACTGTGTTTCTTTCCCTTCAAGTTAACTGGGATTAGAGCAAAGCCTTTTGTAATGAACATAACAAAAGATGATGAGTTGGCCTCAAAGCAGCAATAAAAAAAAATTTAAGAACTCTTATAATAAAAAACACATTCATATAACTGGGTTTTATTATTTCCCACAGTTTTATTTTAATATATGACTCAGGGTGTGGAGACGAAGGTGTGATTCAGAGCAATAATAGGACTTTAAAAGCTTGTGCCACGGGGGTGGGCCAGGCCCTCTGGTTGCTTTGTGCCATGGGGGTGGGCTAGGCCCTCTGGTTGCCATTTTTAGGAAGCACCTAGTCAAACAAAACTACCACCCAGGTTCACATATGCTTTGTCCACATAAGGTAAAATGTATGTGAGGCATGGTGGGTACACTGGGAGGAAGAGACAGCAGATCCATACAGATGAGCAGAACTGAAAGCACTAGCCTTTAGATGCTGTTAAGTAAGGCATCAGAACACCTACATACATGTTGATTCTTAGTCCTTGCAGAGTATTTAACCATGCCCTGCAGACTTTAGTAGGATGAGGAGCCTGAAATCCATGCACAACATAGTGCCACCAGTAATCAGCACAGGCGAAGCAAAGAGAAATAGGTAAAGGAGATGTATTCAGCCATGGCAGCATGCTGGATGGCAACATGCAGATGTTCATCCAGCATGTTTGGCTTTGGCCCTTTGCACACACCTGCAATTGCTTCAGTGAGAATCACCAGCATTTCAGAAAATTATGGTTGCTCCCTTTCCTTCAAGAGGTCATCTTAGGAATTGCTAGTGAAAAGAAGCAGATGTTGTTTATGAAGAAGTACACAAGGAAGTGCAGCATTTGGCCATAGTTAAACAAGATTCTTTGATTGGTCACTGGCTTCCCCAAAAGCCCCAAAGTTCTGCTTTGAGCTCAGCCTGAATGGCCAACAACTCAGGTAGAAAAACACCAATTTGTCTGAGCTGTCAGCAGCTCCCTGAGCTGTTCCTGAAACACTACACAACTTGACTCAACCATTTGAGACTATGTAGCTGAAAATATTCCATGTGCCACAGGCTGACTGTGGTTCCAGTTCAACAAAACACTTAAGCACGTTTCATTTAAGAGCACTTGCCAAATGGTCTGCTGTCTGTAGTTCCACAGGTGATACAACACCTAGATTATCACTGTTTTCAATACTACAGGCCGTGCAGTACTGGGCTTCTGCACCTTTAGAATTGTCTAAAATTGGACTCTGTTCTTTTGAACAACGTTTCCCAAGACAATGACAGTTTGCAGTCATGCTATAGGTATGCATGTCTGTCTGTCCACCTATTCCAAGTTTGAAAGGAGGATGAAGACAGTCAGGAGGCATGTAAGCATATTTGCAGGAAGTCAAGAAAGGACACCGAGCAGAGTACTGAAGGAGGCAGAAAGAAGCCACTGAAGCTCGAGTGAGCTGTGGGACATGAAGTCATCCTTAAGTACCATTTGGTTTGTGATCATACAGAACACCACTGGAAGAGAGACCAGCAAATAAACGAGCTGTAGATTCTGGTGCCCTGTTAACAGACACAGCTTTTCACTAGCTTATAAATTCCCCTTGCATTTCCTTACTGTGATGTACAGAGAGCAAGTGAATACCAAACACCTGGTTTAAACTGCATCTTTCCAAGAGGTTGATGTGCTCACATGAAGGATTATTGGCCAAATGAACACACACAGAGAATGGCCCGGCTGCTTTCCAACATTATCTCCTTCTCTATTGGCAAGTTGCTCCAGAAAGAAGAAAACTGCTGCCTTGGAGAATCTTCTACTTGTATTTGTGCAGGCTGACCCCTGTCTGGATTGAGAGTCCTCTGCACTCTTGGTAACCCTACAGAATGGTGCAGCCAGAAAATGTCACCACACCCACTCACCTCCTGAATTTTGTCAGACAACACCCAAAGAGCCTAATCCCTTTATAGGGAAAAGGGCAAGTAGGAGAACCATCTGATGCTATCATCAAAAACACTTGGGATGGTGCACTGTTCAGCAAATCCCCTATCCCTGAGATGATACAGGCAAAGCCTAACACAAAAGGTATCCTGTCCCTCCTCCTTGAAAAAGACCACCAGTGATAATACCAAAGGATAATATAGCATATAATACTCAAGTCTCCAGGTAGAATGCAATGGGAAGGAAACATCTGTTTTAGAGATAGGCAGCTAAGTCCAGAGAGGTAACAAGTTTATCCACGGTCACATTAAGCACCAGTATCTGAGCATCATTCACTGTTTCCTGGGCTGGGGCACATGGCAGATGTGGGTGAATGGGCTCACTGGCAATTCTATCTACCCATAGCATCCCCACACCCATGGAGTTTTCCCTTAAACACAAATTGTTTTGACTGGGAACCATCAAAGGCTGGCAGATGGTAAACGGTCACTCACTACTGAGAAAAACCCCAATAGTGCTGCAGTATGCCCACAGCCTACACTCACCAAGCAATGTGAGAAAAGAAAGGTTTGGTGATGCTGGTCTACTGCATTTGAGTGGGACAAGTGTATAGCATTATCCACACCTTCCCCTTGCTTTGCCTTCTATATGAGCAAAGCTGAAAAGCAACCCAGTCCTTTCTGTCTGAGTGCACCTGTACCCTGCAGCAACCAGAAAGGACAGGTGGGTGGATGACCCGATGTACTTGCGAGAGCCTGTCATCTCTGTCTCAGCAAATTTTGGGGCCTGAGTTTGTCATTAGTGGAGAAGCCAAGCCCAGATTTTAACCTCCTTGCAGCTCTGTTTTCCCTGTTTACCAGAGAACATTATTTAATAAAAATTATTCCAGCGGGTTTATGGTGTAGTTTCTGTGAACTCTTTTAATAGGTAAGTACTGGAGGGGATGTGTATGAACTCTAAGCACAATACACTTAAATTTCTGTCTGTAAGACACCTCTTCATCTTGCATATGGACGAGCTTCTATGTATCAGAATAATCTATTTTATTTGTGATTCTCTGTGCAAAATATTCACTAATACATTAAGTGAAGAGCATGACACATGTTCCAACTTTGTCATCCTTCTCAAAAATGCTAACAGTGTATGGGTAAGAAGTGTTATCATTTCCTTACTATTCCATGAGACAACAGATATGCCAGCATACTAACAGAAAAAGGAAAAAAAAATTATTTTGTATTTCAAAGACTGATAGACAACCTGGTGTGCCAAGCTGGCTTCCCCATTCTCTGAAGCAAAAAGGTTCTACAACAGAGCCTCCACCCTGAGCTATTCGCATCACTCTTGCAAAGCACATTGTGTGGCTCCATTGGACACCTTGAGGCACAGCAATCCCATCTGTGCTGCACAGGCAGGGAACTCACTTTTGCTGGAAAAGACAATAGCTAACAGCTGAGACATGACAGCTTCTTGTAGCACCTCTCTACTAGAACAGGCCATAGGAGCACACCTGGTCTCTCTCAGGGAAAGCAAATAGGCTAATGTAAAGCCTCTCACCCAGGGCATACAGTTCACAGACCATTTAGAAAGCTGTTCTTTTCTATTTCTCATCTGTTAGTTAACACCTTCCAGTAACTGGCTGTGTAAGCATTTCTAGTCAGTTCTAGGGCAAAGTCAAACAAGTCAGTTCAAACCACTGCCAGGTGGCTCAGCTAACTTGTTTTATGTTGGCCTGGAAGACTCAGGAGTGCTCACAGGTCAGGAAGAGTTGAGAGGGAGCTCCAAAATCCTGGATGAAGGGAGCTAACTGGCATCCTAATCATTAGTCCCTTTGAAGGCAAAGCCAAGACTGGTTAGGTTAAACACCACTAACTTTGCCGAGACACAATCAATTATCAGGAATACATTATTCAAAAAGACAGGAGGCAGTAGTCTCCTCCATTGTATCTCAGTAGTAAATCTGTGGACTAACAGTGTGTAGATTTCTTCTGGCAGCTGACTTACCCCCTACAAGCAGAGAGATGCTCCACCCTAGCATCTTAAGTGCAGGCTCCAGCACACTGACACAGGCACACAGCCATGCCTTGGGCCCTCCAAGAAAGCAGGGTCCAGGATCCATTCCTCAATCTGCTGCAGGAGCCTACAGAGCACTCAGCAAAAGCATGGTCAGTAGATTCCATCTGATGGTATCAAAATGAAGCACTAGGCAACTTAGACATAACCAGAAACAAAATTCCAGAGCTAATGCCATCGGCAGAACTAATGTTATTCAAAGTCTTTAGACCAGACTACAGGTTTTCTGAGACCTAGGAATCATGGTGATAACAGTTAGCCTGATCCAAGAACAGCCATCCCTTCATCTAAATTGGGCCATAAATTCCGAGTCTTGTTTCTTCATATTTTGCTTCTTCCTGCATCAGGCATAGACATACAAGTGCATGGCACAGTCAAGGCTGAAACGTGCTCCAGCTGCCCTCACAGAGACAGCTCGCCCTCAATGGCACACCATAGAAAGCTCTGCTCTGCAAACTTACACTGAACAACTACTAGATTCTTCTTTTTTATGAAAACGTGAACCCAAACCCACTTCAACAAGACTTTTACTATTACAGTAATTTTCATCTTAAGCTTAGATACCAACCTTTGAGAAACAAGTACTTAAAACAGCGCAGGAGGCAATTGTGATCACGTCGACTTTAAAATACTGGGTTACAGATCCAGAGTGCCATCTACTGGGCTTCGCGAAGGATGACAAGAATTCACGGGAGAGATGATTCGAGTCGCGGTTTTCGTGTCCCACAGGGAACTTGTCCCAGTAGATAAAGAGGAAGTGGCAGATATGAACTAATTTCCTTTGAACTTGAGCTTTTAACTGCTCGGCGTGTTCTTATTATCAGCAACACAGCATGAAGTAAGAGCCAAGTGACAACTGTCATGTTACCTGTTACCTGTGTTTTTAAAAAATGAAACAAAATCCCTATCCCTCTTGAGATAATTATTCACAATGTACTGACAAATGGGAAGGAAATCTTAAAGTAGGGCCCCGGGAAATCTATCCAGGGACCCATATCTTTCATTTTGAGTCACCAAACACAGACTAAGAATTCATGGGTCCTCCAAGCCAAGAGCAACTGCAAATGCAGAAGTGAGGAATCAAAATTAAGGGTCATTTTAGCTGATTGGTGAAACAGTGTAAAGCCAGGATGCTGCCATTCAGCTGAAAAAATGGTGTAAGAAAGAAGGAATCTAGCACACAGACACAGAATGGGGAAGGACAGGGCAGGAAACAATGCAGGGGGAGGTAGACCTGGTGGTACTTTTCCTTCTGAAAAGGATGTGAAACAAGTTATGGTCAACCTTAAGCTAAAAGCCTAAGACAACAGCACAACGGTATCACACACACATACAAAAAAAGTCAAGTAATTTGTAAGAAATGTCACTTGTAAGAAACGGATGTGACCATTCCAACACAGCAGTTGTGATGCATGAGCTTCAATACTATGTCCAATTGAAGACATCTTCTTCAGAAACTGAAGCTAATCTTGATGACAGCAATAAGAACAGGGTTTAGAAAGCATGTCCTTTGAGGAATAAATTGAAGAAGTCAGGGGTATCTGCAATGTGTAAAAGAGGAGACTACAAGAAGTGTTCTAACAAACTAATAAACAAAAACATAGTGGGGGCAGGGGAGGCAAGAGAAAGTTCCCAGTGATCACTGAGGAAGAGAAAACAGAATTATGTTATGGTGATTTAAGAAAAACTTTCTAGATGTTATAGTGGTAAACTATACACCTGATTAATAGTTTACCTAAAAGACAGTAAACAGTCTCATCACTACAATCTACAGATAAAAGACTGCTGCTCCAAAGGAGCAGCTGTAAGTGCAGTGAAGTATCTGGCCCCGATTTTTCTGGACATTGTCAAAATACTGCCCTTTATAGAGGCTGTGGAGGGAGTTATTAACAGTAGGCAAGTCTCTGTTGCGTAAAAGATCCACATTCCTCCTAGAGGAGCTCAAGACACAGTGATATTGCCCAAAGAATCTCCTGAGTTTCCCAAATTGTGGGATTAAAGTTCTCAAACCTTGCAGAGGCCCATAAAAAAGTAACATCAGTCATTCTTAACTACCGGGCTCTTCCAATGCCCAAAGAATGCAATATATTACAGAATCCAGAAGATACACTTAATTGTCAGAAATAACTCAGATTAGAGAGCTTCACAGAAGACTTGATTCTCAGCCTGCTTTCCCAGTTATCCCATCCAGGTTGCCATTCAGTAAGCCTGGAACATATAAAGATCAGTCCACTCAGAAGCCACTGTTGTAAGCTTGAAGATCACATATTTGCTAACTATGGCTCATGGATACATTTCTACTCCTTACTGAGATGAAAAGGAGTTTTCCCGAAAACTTGACACAAGAGGAAGAGACAGTAGGATCCTAGAATCATAGAATCATAGGATGTTTTATTATAAACATTTCCCTTAATTATAAGGACTTCCCACTGTCTTACTGGATGCCACAGGACATTTTTGGTTAAAGGTGGTTGCCCTGTGCTCCCAGCACCCACACTATCCCTTTTGGATCAATGAAGAAGATCTCCTCTTACCCCTTGGCACACCGTGTCGCTGCTTCCGGAGAGCTATGCTTTACTAGGGCAAGGCAGAGGAGGGCATGAAGGATCTTTATACCTTTTGCTAGATTCTGGTTCTCAGCTCTCATGTTATCATTTGGCAAGGTACAAACATAAACTGATGTTGCTTATAAATAGTATTTGTTGTGAACAAAATTTGTAATAATCAAGTAGGATTATAGAAACATAAGCAACAATTTATTAGGATTCTATTTAATCAACGACTTTACTTTTACCTAATTTAGATGCTTAGCTAGTTTGTGTTAGCTAATTAGCTTTTTTGACCTATTCCAGAACTGTTCCACTCTTGGAGGAACCACTTTTCTGTTATCATTATTGCAGAGAAGAGTAGCTACCCTAAATAAAGCTACTCTGAACCATTTCCTCCTTTGTTGGACTAGAGGAGAAGATTCTGCTTTCCCTCTTCAAATGTATATCCTCCTACTTCTTGTTTGAAATGACTGGGGAGTCATACAGGAGTTACATACTGATGTGGCTTCTTCTGCTACAGCTTTCTTAAAACACAGAAGTGCGATACCATGTTTCTACAAATATAAAGAGCACCATTTTTTCTTCCTTTACCATACAGAGACTGAACAAGGTAGAGCAAGGTGATAGAGAATGAGATTCTCTCAATAACTAACTGATTCACTTGCACGGCTACATTTAGGGTTGCCTGTTGGAACTCATTCACATTAAAGCAGGAAGGCTTCATGTGGTTCCCCCACCCTGATGGCACCTCCCACTAAATGATCCTTCTCCCTGCTTGTATTCTTGCTCTTAATCCTAATGTCTTACAAGTTTCTGACCTACTACAGAAAGGTGATGTAGCACAGAATAACAGCAATCCTATTGCAGGGAGAGCCCTCAGTCCCAAGTCATAGAATCATGGAATCATTTCAGCTGAAAGAGACCTTTAAGATCATCGAGTCCAGCCTTTGTCCCAGTCCTATCAACCACTAGACCATTTCCCTAAGTGCAACATCCAACCGTCTCCTAAACACCTCCAGGGACGGGATCTCCACCACCTCCATGGGCAGCCCATTCCAATGCCTGACAACCCTTTCAGTAAAGAAATTCCTCCTCATATCCAGCCTGAAAGTTGGTGGAGCTGGTCGAATTCCTCAAATACGGATTTGACACAAAGTACATTCATAAGGACAGTTCAGACCAGAGCTTGACAAGCTTTCCACAGACACTCTTCAACATGACAAACCATACTCTCAAGTTTATTATCAGTTGAGAACCACTTTACAATCCCATTACTCCCCAAATTTCTTTTTGCTAAACCAGTAAGCTCACTGCTTTATTTAAAGATACACCATAAGGCAGTTTATTCTTCCAAATAGCTATTTCCTCCCTGTTGTTTATGGTGACCTCATTAAATTCAAAGTTGAATTTTGTTTTAACAACTATAGTATGTTCCAGTTTTGTCACATTGGTTATCTTTTAAGACAATAGAAATTTGGTTAGATGGATACAAAAATGGAGTGAGACTGGAAAGAACATCTTGATAGTAGATGGACAGTCTTTCCATTTCTTTAACTTTGCTCTCTTCTCATACACTTCACATATATTAAAGACCATATTCATTTTAAAACCCAGTCACAACATCCATTTGTAAATGGCATATTCAATTCCCTTTATTATTTCTTTAAAAAAAAACAACAAAATATTATCTGCATTGTTTGCTTCTCTTCTTTTTAGCGCATAAGTAGCAATGAATGAAACTGGTTCCAGCAAATGTAACCATTTCTGTACATTTCAGAACATGGAGAAAATGAGGACAAAAATAGCAACAAAAGAGAATACATGCAAGCTTCATTGCATCCTCTCTGTGCAGTTGCTATGCAGCAATTGCCTTCCTACAAAGAACTTTGGCTTTTTTGCTTACTAACATTTCGTCATTCAAGTAGATACAGTATGTTCAGATCCAAAACCATTTAAAAGAAGACTTTGCTCCAAGAGCTGTCTCAGATAACTACTAATTAGATCATACATGCCCTCTGATTTGCTCATTTTGGAACTATATTAACACCACAACAGAATATACAACCTAAAAAAGCAGCCAACGCTACCACAAAGAGAGGAAAGTCTTCTCTTCATCCTCATGCAAAATAACACATTGAAGCAGGCAGGCTCTTAAAAAACAAAAAGAAAGAGCATTTTTTTGGCAGTTAATGTGGGCAACCTTTGTCACTGCTGTGTTTTCCAACAGGTTTCTGGCCCTCTGCTGTTTTACACTCCTGTGTTTTGCTATGGATGTGGGCATATCAAAAGCTCATGTTGTAAACAGCCACCTGCTTACTCTTTCAGCAATAGCAAAACACTTAAAACTTGGAGAAGGGAAGTCCTTTATTATGCACACACTGGGAAGAGAATCAGTAAATCAATGTTCTTTATATGGATTTAGGTAAAGAATTTACCCTGTTTGCAAGGACAAATGAGAAAAATTAAGTACTCTACAGGAGTCTGGGACTACAATCCTAAAGTAAGTTGTGAGCACAGCTTTCCTGGCTGTATCCCCTCACCCACAACCATTACACCATACGTCATGTACTCAGTGCCATGTAGCAGGGACAGACTTCATTGCTGCTGCTGCACTGCCACCACCCTCCTCCGTCATGGGCACAGCTGCATCCAAGCCTGTCTGCCCACTCTGTTCACTACCCACTGTTAGTTACTGGTAACTAGGCTAAACTGCTTATGAGCTTATTACCTGCACTAGGAAGTACATTCTGACAGGTAACACAACTAAGCACCTGCCCAAATAATGATATGCATCTTGAGAAAAAAAGGTGATGGTATACCTTTATCTTCATCTCCTAGGTCAAAGTTAAATGGACTTTTGTAAAACTCCTACTTGGGTGGGCAGCCACAGGGTTGGGTCTCCCCTGCCAGAGGCCTCTACCATGGCCCTGGGAAGCACAGCCACAAAGGCTGCCTGCTCCTTCTGCAAACAGCTCCACATAATGGCAAGTGCATGGAGATGCTGCCCTCAAGGATGAAACTCCCAAAATGAGATCTGGTGCTGAAATCATAAGGTGTAATAGACAATACCCCAGGCTTACTGAGCCACAGTCAGATATGGTAGTTCACTACTGCTTCTGCTGCTAAAGTTTTCTGGGGATGAAGCTGAGATTTCACTGCGTGGCTCTTCTGTGTCAGCTCTATTCACTTAGCCTTGCTTAAAATGCACCTGATGTGAAACTGGATAGGAAGACAGAATGCTCCTAGGGTTCCTCTACTTTTCTCAGTTCTGAGAGAGTTTTGGCTACCTCTCTTATATACATAACAGGAGTTTCCCAGTGCTTTTCTGTAAGCTTTTTTCCTTTCTCATTACCAGTAAAAACTTACTTTAAAACATATCGGTAGAGTCACTCAGTTATGCCTCATGGCTTTCAGCAAGGAGGAACAATTATAGAACAATGCATTTCTATTAGCAGGCAAAGTACACACATGTATAAATGCTTTCCATTTTCCCTGGCAAAACCCTCTAAACTGGACGTGTTGTTTAAAAAAAAAAAAAAAAAAAACAAAAACAAACCATAACACTTGTGCACCTGCTGCACCATTGAATTGAAGAACATGATTAGAGTTGATGGAATTCTGGTATTGCCTTTCATCACCCCACAGCCAGCATGCACTGTTCCTTACTAATCAGCACAAGAGGGCTGACTGGCATTTTTCTTCCACACAATACTACTAAGATTATACACATATCTCAGAGCAAACCAACATTTCTATCACAGCAAAAGAAAGCAAGTGTGGCGTTATCCTTCTAAGTGGTCATTCACTTAACAGATCCCATGATTGTTCTGTAAAGGTTAATTGATCTAAGCTTCATCAGGCTCTTAGAACTCAGCAATACAACTAGTAAGAGCAACACCATTCATATCCATATTTATTGGGATTTGTACTTTTTTTATGAAGTTCAATCTTTTTTTTAGCTTTTACAAAAGAAATAAACTGCTGTTATGGCTTTGCCCAGCCAGCAATAAAGCACCACGACAGTCTCTTGCTCAACAACTTTCACAAAGCAAATCATTTTGACCATATGAGACTAGCACATAGAGACTTTCAGAGGTAGTAGAAATAACTTGAGTTGCTACCAGTGGAAAACACAGCACTGAAGCAATCATTTAAACCATCTAGAAGAAAATACCTAAAAATCAGATTACTTTTGAATACCTGAAACTTCATTTCTAGTCTTCACATTTCCCTGTCTTTAAGAGAACCACAGTACTGTTTACACAGTTCAAAAGTACATCTTTTTGTAAAATCCTTCCTTATAAAAAGCACATAGTAGTTCAATAAAAGGACATTTTAGAAGGAGTTAGTGAGGCAGTTCGTTTAGAAACAACAATTCCACAGTCTGATAGATCAATTTAGGAAACAAGTCTCAGCCTCTGAAAATCAATAATCCTTCCCATAACAGCAGCAGTATAAAGCAGCTTTATAAAGTAAAATCACTTACAATTATTAGCGTCTTAAGAAGAGTCCACTGATTTCCTCAAAGATCTCACCAGTTTTCAGGTCATATTTTTCATTCTAAAATCAAACAAAATCAGCCTGATGTCACCACAGAAGCTTCCCACCTTCTTTCACTGAGCTGAAGAACCAGACCTTCCTTCTTATATTGATATCACTCCACCACATCCAATTCCCAATAGAGCACTGGCTGCCCCACTAACCCACACTCTTTCCCATACCTCCCAGATACCACATAACCTTCTCATGAAAACATTTCTAACCTATGCACTTTTAGAATGGGGATCATCTCTGAATGCAGAACTGCTCTTGGGAAGTCCATCTTGACATATAAGCAAGGAATGAACCAGGGATTTCAATCAATAAACCTTTAGCTGTTACAGCTTGTGGGAAGAGCCCAGGTTTCCAAGCTACTATTTCACTTTCTGATTCCACCTGAGAGCAGAGGGGACATCATCCCCAGACACCCTAATGAAAGCAGTTTGTTCACAGAGCAACGTATTTCTGAATATGTCATTATTTCTTTATTCTTGCTTTGGTATTCCTACGTTCTTGCTGCAATGAAGTATCCCAACATGTATGCTCTATCCCCTGTGTGAGGAAAGGAAGCATTCTTCCCTTAAGCTTGCCAAGAGATGCTTCCAGCTGCAGCTTGTGGAGCCTGCTGCCTGCCCACACAGGCACCTGGGGCAGCTGAGGGGACTGGCAGAGCCATGCCCTCAGCAGCAGGCACAAAAGGAGCTGAGGCAGTTTAACTCCCTTCACAGGGGCTTGAAACAAAGTGGGAGGGAGATGAAACTAAACAGGAAAAGTACAGGCGAAAACCAGGCAGGCAGCACTGGAGCATCGCCTCGTTGAATACAACCACGTGTGCTCGGCCACACTGTCAGTACTGATTACACACAACAGCGTGCGGTTTTGGCTTTAAATGATTGCATTACCACACGTACTAAAGCACGACGGCCGGTGGGTCACCACGGGGGAGATTCATGTGGCGGCAGCAGCGTGAAACTGAGCCCTACACGGAGCTGGCCATAAAAGCCACCCACCGTGAGCGGGCTGCACGGTCCTGGGGACCGACCCTGCTGCCCGACGAACCAAACCACCGAACGAGTCATTGGACGCTCGGCACTGACCAAACCGTGACAGCTTTGGCGGTACTGCCGCTCTTCGGGAGACACGTTTGCAGGTGCCGCCAGCCCCGGCACACGCACCTCGCGCCGGGCGCCGTCACCCTGGGAGGGAGCGTGCTGGGGGCCGGGATGCCCGCAGGTGCCTGACTTCAGGGAGGCGGCATCAGCCCTCGGCGCCTCGCGCCCCCCGCCCCGACACCCCCCCCCCCCCATCACACACACACACTTGCCCGTGCCGGGG